>OY282530.1:18484398-18759398 GCA_958296335.1 Urtica urens | reverse complement strand
TTCACGCCATTTAGACCAGCAGCTAAATCCATCCTGGCCATTGCTACAAGAAAGAGAAAATAAGATACTGGAGACCAAAATATAACTGAAATCAATTCCAAAATGAACTTTATATAGATAATGAAATCAAACATCTATATGCATACACACACCAACATAAATCCCGAAAACAATTTCAGATCAGATGATTTAAGTCTCCAAACTTAACTAATTATACATATTAGTATATTAAAACTAAGGCTTTAGCAATTACCATAGATCGCATGATCTCCATAAACAGCCAAAGTTATGCTCACATCATATCATCCACCCTAAATCTAGGGCAATAAATCAAATCCGATGAACAGATGACCATTCCTAATCCGAACCGTCAGGTGATTCTAACAATCCATCAAATCTAACCAAAACAGAACGGAAAGAGATCAATCGAAGAACAAACGATATACCTTGGAAGTGGCGCGAAAGTGTGTCCAAGATCCCCAAGCGGAAGCGAAGGCTCTCCGATGTTGTATGGCAATCTTTGGGCTAAGAACAATGAAAACAAAATTATATACCGATCTAGGTTACGAACAACGCAAAAAAATTAAAACCTAACGAAGAGGGACTCACGGAGATTTTAACAAGCTTGTCAGAGTAAGAAAGGCTCAGATTGCAGAGACTTTCCAGCGAATTGAGGAATATCCACGTCGCTGAGAAAATAGATGTCGATCGATCCCCAAGCGGAAGCGAAGGCTCTCCGATGTCTTATGGAAATCTTTGGGCTAAGAACAATGAAAACAAATTATATACCGATCTAGGTTAAGAACAACGCAAAAAAATTAAAACCTAACGAAGAGGGACTCACGGAGATTTTAACAAGCTTGTCAGAGTAAGAAAGGCTCAGATGGCAGAGACTTTCCAGCGAATTGAGGAATATCCACGTCGCTGAGAGAATAGATGTCGATCGATACCCAAGCGGAAGCGAAGGCTCTCCGATGTCATATGGCAGATCTTTGGGCTAAGAACATTGAAAAAAAATTATAAACCGATCTAGGTTAAGAAGAACGAAAAAAAATTAAAACCCTAACGAAGAGGGACTCACGGCGATTTTTTAACATGCTTGTCAGAGTAAGAAATGCTCAGATGGCAGAGACTTTCCCGCGAATTGAGGAATATCCACGTCGCTGAGAGAATGGAAGTCGATCGATGCCCGGAAGCGAAGGCTCTCCGATGTTGTATGGCAGATCTTTGGGCTAAGAACAATGAAAAATTATAAACCGATCTAGGTTAAGAACAATAAAAACAAAATGAAAACCTAACAAAGAGGGACTCACAGCAACTTTAACAAGCTCGTCAGAGTAAGAAAGGCTCAGATGGCAGAGACTTTTCGGCGAGTTGAGGAATATCAACGTCGCTGATCGAGTGGATGTCGATCAATCCACATAGACGACGAAGAGTTAGCCTTCAGTGGACTCGAATAAACTTTTACAGAGAGAGACAAAGAGTGAGACAGAGAGGGAGAGACATCACATGATCAGAGAACGCATTTATATGTGATGCTTCCAGACCTAATTTCCTTTTTCAATCTCTAGAATGATTTCGGTTACAAATTGCAATCTTTATGTCTATCTTTTTGGCGCACAATTTCCCTTCTATTCTACTAGTTCTTTCCTATTTAATTTTTATTTCCTAATAAATCACATATTACAGCCTGTTTATATATAATAATAAAAAATTGCTCTAAATAGAAGATTTACAATTCTCTTCTTAATTGGCTTCGATCCTGAGACAATTGACCATTTGTTACACTGAGTCTATAATATTAAATTGTACAATAATAAAAAGGTAAAAAATTAAAACTAATTAACCTTTTTCCACATTAATCTTTTATTTTACATTTTTGTTTTTGTACACGTTTCTACCTAAATTTTTAGGTAGTGACTCTCAAATATGCTAAATTATTCGCTTTAATATTGTAGTTTTATAATTATATTCGCTTTGATATAAGTAGTGTTGGCTAAATTCATTTATACAACAAAATTAACAACAAAAAAATAGCTCTATACCCACTATTAACTTTATTAATTTCAATATACTTAACATTTAGATAAGTTTGTGGAAATACCCACTTTTCACATATGGAGAACACACCTTATTTATTCAAACATGTACGAAGCATAAAAACGGTTAACATGATCAGGCACACGTTCATGATAACCGTTGATAGTTATCTAAATCCTGTATTTGTGTCGTCAATAATTGTTTTATAGTTATATCCGACGGTTTTTATGCTTACGTGACCTTAGTAAGTTTTAGTTCGAAT
Organism: Urtica urens; assembly: GCA_958296335.1. Classification (NCBI taxonomy): domain Eukaryota; kingdom Viridiplantae; phylum Streptophyta; class Magnoliopsida; order Rosales; family Urticaceae; genus Urtica; species Urtica urens. The sequence goes on along the minus strand of OY282530.1, from coordinate 18,757,096 downwards.
AACTAGTTTTTATATACTGAAAATTTATCCGAATTACTCGTTTATGTTGTTCGATATTCTGAACTTAAATTATGTTTACGTCCTTTTCTCTTCTGCCCACGCCGAGTATTTTATTACTCGCTCAAGCATATAATCGGTGTTACCATGTAAAAGTCCGATGATACTAAGACTCGTCATTTTACAAATGTAGATAAGTAAAAGCTCATAAGATATCAGTGAAATTGAAAACCGAGCACATATCGCTTTTATTTATAAATTATAGAGTAAATATCAGAGATTTTATTTCTTGCATTATTTTTTGAAATTTTTCCAAAATGTGTTCTTAAAGAGTTGCTATAAAAATACATGTTTATATGAACAATTCTCCAGATTTCTTTTTATATAACAATCCTACGTGTTCATGAATATATATATATATATATATATATATATATATATATATATACACACACATTAAGTTTGATATGTGTGTGTAGTATATTGATTCCGGGAGCGTAAGAAGTGAGATTGGGAGGCCGTTAATGAGTAGACTACGTCGGTTGACGGCCAACGCTTGGTTTCAGAGAAGAGACTGCACTTCAACCCTCTTCCTCATTCTCACCAACGCCCCAAATCTGATACAACTCACCATTCTGGTTTTCCTTCTTTCTTCCTACGTCTTAATAACTTCATAATTTATCAGCGATTAATTTATAATACTTATATATTGTTATCACTTTTAAGCCCACCGTATAATTTTTCTACGGGATTAAAATATTACTTGGACCACTTCACTAATTGCTCATCGTTATTTTTCCATGTTAATACAATTATTGAATTTTTTAGATCATAATATACTCAAAATTTGTTGAATTCTCATACGGCTTTCAAATAAATTAAGAAATTCTTCAACTTTCATAAAATCTAAATAAACTTATTTACTACGTTGCACATTCATATTAATATGATATATTTTGCTGATCAGAATCAGTGTGACGGCTCGAGCGAGAAATGGGAGTTGGAACTCAGGAGGTGGGACCCGGTATTTCCTCGACTGGTCATGGTTACAACGCAAAGGGTCGAAAAAAGAAATTAACTTTATCAAGATGATGGTCTCGGCGTCGCCGATTCTGGAAAAGATGGTCATAAGGCTCGAATCGAAGGAACAACTAAACGTTGATCAAATCAAGAAGAATTTGAATCAGTTTGATCGTGCTTCTTCGAGGGCTTGGTCAAGCTTTCCGTGACCTTCTCACTTTTTTTATATTTTCTATGCATAACCTTTTTTTTTTACTTTTCTTTTTATATTTTTTATAAGGACGACAATGTTAGAGATCTTATACTTTGCCTATTATTTTGGGGAGGGATTTTTCATTATCTCCACTAAGTTGTTCTTTAATAAATTTTGATCGATAAATTTATACTTTTTAGAAAAAATTTAGTGATATAGTTTACATTTATAGAAGAGTTATTAAGTAGTATAACTTTTTAAACATTGTGGTTTCAAAGTAGTCAATGTTTAATATATTTTTAGTAAATGGTCCTGTTAAAGTTTAACAAAATTTTTAGAACGAACTCGCTCATAAATTTGAAACAAAGTTATATTTATTGTATCTTAAAAGTTTTCGCTATAATTATTTTGCACTTGTTGGGGAGGATAAAAGATTTCAAAGAAATCATCCGATGAGTTTTGACTCACCTCTTTTGTTTTCTTTTTCCATTTTTAGTTTATGTCACATTAATTTCCGTGTTTCTAACATTGCTAATAGATATGTAAAGAGTTTTATCATTCACGATTTTTCAAGCCTAAAAAGTTGAAATTATTTTCGAAGAAAAGAAGTCGAGACTAGTAGTTTCTTTTGGCTTTTGAAGTCGAAAATAATTGTCGTTGAAGCTCGTGAATGTTTCAATAAAAACCTCTCATTTTACTCTTTTGAAGTCGAAGTGAGCCTCTTTGTATGCTCAATTGGACATTGACATGAAATCTTTGAACGACATAAAAAATTGATAATTTTCGAAAACGACCGACAACAAGTTTTATTGCTAACTTTTTATATACAATCTATAACAAGCAATCTTGGACCTCTTGACTGCTAATACTATTTTCTTTCAAATATGATCAATTTGTTATTGAAGTTTGGTCAACAATTATTGAAATCTGTTTAATTGTCATTGAATCTATTTAATTGTAATTGAAATCTGGTTCAAAATATTGGTATATTGAAATTTTGCTCGTATCTATTAAAATATAATTAACAAATATTAAGGATAATATGAGTACACTTCATAACATAAAATAATCTTTTATAAAAATTATAATTCAGTGACTAACATTAAAAAAAAAATAATTACGAACGACGGTTGTTGAATGTTAAATTCTTTGGAAAGGTGGTGGACTAACACTTTTGAGTCTTGACTATCATTATAGTAAACATACTTCTCTTGCTTCAAAGTCAAACTCTTCTAGAAATTTTATCTTCTAAAAGAAGCCTTTTATAATCACAATGTAGTTGCTTACGTGGATGACAACATGACAAATTTCCCTTGCATACTTTATAAATTTTATCTTCTTGATTACTAATTTTTAAAAACTTAATTTGTCTCATATTATTATTTAATTTTTGCTCAAAAAGAAAATAAAATTTTAAGAAACACACACTATTACTGGATCACCATTAATCCTATCTCATTCTCATACCTATATATTTTTTTCCTTGTAACATCACGTTGAAATTTGACTAAAAAATAGCAAAAAAGGAAAACCATGCAACATCTGTTCAATTCTTCAATATCTGTCCAGTAATCTTTTTGCATTTAGTATGCAAATGAAGTCCAGGATCACTTTGCCGAGTTCCGACTCCGATTGGTCGAAAGCTTCGACGTTGCATCTGGGCTCGCCGATGATCCTCATCATCTTAGTTGTAAAATGTTGTTTTTAAAACTTCTAGTACGTTATGATTCCTATTGTTTTCCTTAGATAATTCTACGTAAAATTAAAAAAGTCATATCACGTGATTGATCATTCTGTAGTTACTTATTTTTTTTTTTTGTAAATAACACATTTGACACCATAATCATAACGGAGAAGAGAATTTATTATATTCATCAAAATAACACATTTGACACTATAATCATAACGTAGCTAAAATGCATGATTGAAAACACAGGATCTCACAACAATGACCCAATACATTATCATCACAACGAAACAAAAGAAAAACTTAAAAGAGAAAGAAAAATAAGAGAGTTTATGACTTAGTTCTTGTGGAGCTCATGCATAAAAATATCATAGAACATACTTTCCAAAACGTTAAATATTTTAAAAATAGTAAACGTTTTTATGGATTTATAGGTAAAAAAATACCCTTATCCTATTCATCAAAATACATGATTAAAAATACAAGATCTCACAACAACAATGACCCAATACATTACATCATCGTCTCAACGAAACAAAAGAAAAGAAAAAACTTAGAAAGAAATATAGCTTAGTTCTTGTGAAGCTCCAAGAAATATAGCTTCAGAAACCACTCTCTATCACCACCACTTCTTCAGCACCGCCACGCACTTCTCGTCGCTCCAATTGTGGAGTATCGACTATGATATCAGGTTTTATTATTAAAATTTCGGCAAAATCGATTTGTACGTTATGTTAACACGGTATCATATTTTTTAAAATTTCATTTCAAATTTGTGTTTTGATTTTTTAGTTTGCAACTGTTTGTCTCTAGAGAGTTTTTTTGTTAATTCTTTTGAAATTTAAATGCTCGTGAAAACCGTCATTACTCTTTACGATTTGTAGACTCAATATACTATATTTATTAATTTATTTTAAGTTATTACGTTATTTTGATTATACGCAATAATGAATAGGAAAATTTTTGTAGTGTATTTTTGTCTCAAAAACTTTGTAAATGAATCTCCTTGGTATTTCGACTTATTTATAAAACCTTATATAAAATCAAATTAATTATAATTTAAATGGCTATGCATGCACATTACCCAATAGCTTACAAATCCCTTGTTCTTATTTATCTTTTATATTTGTAAGTATTATAGTGATGATAGCATTCATTGACTGACTTCTTATTTTCCTGCAAAAACCGTTTCTGGGTTATGCCAATTATGACCAACCTGGGCCTGGGGTTATCTTGGTTAGGCTTTACAATTTTAATTTAATCAATAAATTTAACAATTTTGTTGTCATTGAGAATATTCAAAGCTGACAAAAACACAAAAGTCAAGAACTTTATAATTATAGTAAACCTATTTCGCTCATTCCTCTTGAACAATGGTTCCCTTCTCGCTGACGTAAATACCGTCGAGGAACTTCCTGATATCCTTCTTCTTCACGTGACACTTCTGTTTATCGAATAAATTCACAAAAAACTCGTTAGCAACAGAAACTCAAACGTGTATACGAGAAATTTAGAATATAATTGACCTGGTTGATAAGAGCAGCCGATCGTGAAACGAGTTCAACGTCATTTCCGTCCAAAACGAGCTCGTCTTTGACCTTCTCAGAACGAGTGATCGTCACTCCGTCAAGCATATCGACCTTCCTCACCTGTTACACCATCAAACGAAAACCTTTATTTATACATTAGCTAAAAGACATTAGTCGAATGCAATCTCACATGTCATGTTAACAAATAAAGTTTGATGCTTTGCAATATAATGAGAAATATTAGAGTAAACGAAACTCGAATGAGCATAATATCATTTGGTTACTTTCTCTATTGAAGTAGATCATGCCACAAAATCTTGGAAATCAGATACCACAAGTTCAAACAGAATCAATCTAAGCTTTTGTCCGAACAAGTTTTCTTTATTCATTTGAAACTCAGTGACAAGTATAAGATTGATGAACACTAGAGTTGGATTGGAACAACCCCAACTTGAAACAAATAATAGTAATACAAAACAACACGATATTCCAAAATATAAGATCATACATGTACATAAATAAAAACCAGTATCGATCAAAATGTGTAGTTCGTGATATTGTTATACAACACCAAAACAAACAGCAAAAATTAGGGATTTGAGACCAATACAAAAACATATGATTTATTTCCAGATATAATAACATATCACGCTAAATATATATTCTACTTTTTTCACTAAAATGCATAAAAAAACATAATCCGAAAATCATTTCTATGTCAATACTTTTACATTTTCACATTTTCATGATCTCCAGTCTCTATACACAAAAGCTCTATACAATCATCAATTAAAAAAAACAAAAAAAAAGCGAAAATATACCTTCTTCTCTCCGAGAAAGTTTCGGATCTCGATGGCCTTGCTGGTACCGGAGATCGAAGCGTTGATCGGAAAATGAGCGTAGACGAACCTCATCTTGTAGCGGTATCCCTTCGTGACGCCGGTGATGAGATTCTCGACGTGGCTGAGCGCCGTTCTGATCGAGGCACTCGTTTTCCGAGATCCGAACCAGGCATCGATCTTCAGCTTCTTCTTTCCGGTCTCGGAATCCGTGATCAGCTCGAAATCGAGGTTCAGGTGCTTAAAATTGCGGATCAGAGTGCCTCGAGGACCTTCGACTTCGATGATCTTCGCGTGTATTTTGATCTTCACGCCGTCGGGGATATCCATGGTCTCGGAGGAGAGGATGGTCTTCATCGCTGCAAATCGGTTTTACGGCGTCTCTATTAGGGTTTCGAATCAGAAACGGAGAGGAAGAGAAGAAGAAGAACCAGGCTAAAACCCTAATTTTGAGTCGACATTGTTATATTTTATTTGTGAGATTATGGGCCTCGCTAAATGGGCCAAATCATGGACTCTTCTAATCTCTATTTTAGGCTGAGTTCGTGGGGCCAATATGATAAACAACTTTTGATGGGCTAAGAGAAGACAGTTTTTGAAGCCTTTAAAAAGAAATGACATGTCATTTATTTAATATAAAAACGACAGCCATGGGAAAAAATGATTTGTCGTTTTCTTAACATACAAAACGACAGCCTTGAGAAAACTTGACATGCCGTTTCTTTAATATTGAAAACGACATTCTTGTAAAAGAAATGACATGACGTTTATTGCAGAGCCAGAAGAGAAGTTCAGTTTCTGTAAAGACCTTCATCGATGCCGAATATATTACAACAAAAATATTCACGGAAATCTTTCTTCAATACAATGACTTCATTCCTTTCATTAGAATCAGCAAGACTCATAAGAGTCTTGTTCAGTTTTACTAACATTTCATTTGACATCCTTTGAGATGAATCGAATGAATGAACCCATACCCAGTACAGTAAGAGTATATATACATTTTGTAATCTATGCTCAGTAAGAGTATATATACAATCATTAACTCATTAATAAAACCTATGTGTACTGAACACGATTCCTATTGTTTTCCTTAGTATAATTCTACGTAGAGTATTAGAAAACTCAGATAGAGAGAAAAGTGATATTCTCTGTAGTTACTACAGAGCCAAACCCATGCATCAACATAACACATTTGACACCATAATCATAACGTTGCTAAAATACATGATTAACATTATCATCACAAAGAAACAAAATAAAATCTTAAAGAGCAAGAAAAATACGAGAGTTTACAACTTGATGCTTGTGGAGCCCATGCATCAAGATATCACTGCTTTACAAAACGTTGAATATTTTAAAATCGTTGAATATTTTAAAATCAGTAAACATTTAAAAGACCCTTATTTTATTAATCAAAATAACACATTCGATACCAAAATCATAACGTAGCTAGACACAAGATTAAAAATACAAGATCTCACAACAACAACAATGACCATCATCAACGAAAAGAAAGAAAGAAAAAAAAGAGAGAGTTTATTATTTAGGTTAGTTCTTGTGAAGCTCCAAGACATGGGTGTAGAAAGCATCGCAGACGAGGCGGCAGCGGCGGAATCCGGCGGCTTTGGCCAAAGCGGCGTATTCCTTCTGGGTCCTCTCTTTGCCGCCGGGATTGTGAGCCAACATCACCACGTCCACTCGCACCACTCTCCTCGCCACAAGACTCGTCTCCGCCGATTCAGAAACCACGCTCTCTATCACCACCACTTTCCCCTTCTCCGCCACCGCGTCGTGGCACTTCTTCAGCACCGCCACACACTTCTCGTCGCTCCAGTTGTGGAGTATCGCCTGTGATATATATCCGATTTTAACATTGATTATTACCACTAGTGTACATATGAAAATTGGTTATTTAGTATCGAGGTATATACTATATAAATATTTGCGGATATTGAAATATCCAACGTTTTATAAATTGTTTGTAAATATTTAGTGTAACATGTTTACGAAATTTGAAACTATTTTATCCTAAAATAAATAATCAAAATTAGAAATAATTATTGAGTAACATGTACAACTAAATCGAGCCATTGCAACATGGGTATATATCGATAATTTACAAAATATTAATATATACGAAGAGTTTAATGGATAAGTAACCGATTTTTTGTTTATGTAAATATGTTATGTATAATGAATACGGATCGAATTGCCAACAAGTTACGTTGGTATGTAAATTATATTTTTTATTTTAGTTAAACTTATTTGATCAAATAGAATATAGGACAAAGAAGAACAAGAGAGATGTTATTACCTTCATGAGAATTGCGTCGCCACGTGGCACGCTTTCAAACATGTCGCCGGCTACGTGTTCAACTCCTGCACACATACACTTCTGAATATTAGAGCCGTTGTTTTAAGCCCCTACTTTTAAAATGCACATTATTTCGACAAAAAATCAATAAAAGAATTAGGATTACAACGGAAAACAGTAAAAAAAAAAGAAGTCGTATTGTGATAATATAATAGTTACCGGGAAGAGACGGAGCTTGTTGAAGAACATGAGGAAGATCAAAATTAATAGCCGTAGCGATGGAAGGATATTTGGCCATTATCATCCCCAGCAAAGCTCCAGAGCCACCTCCCACGTCAACAACACTCTCAACTCCCTCAAACCCTTCGTAACTCTCCACCAGCTTCCTCATCGTGATCGTCGAGTTATCGAACATCGCTCTGTTGAATATCTTACTAAACCCCTGGTTCCTCTTCCGGTACTCGAACACGTTCATCCCGTGCGCCTTCTCGAACGGAACGCCGCCGTCGAGCACCGCCGTCTTCAGCTGGTGCCAGCTCGCCATGTACGCCTCGTCGGAGTTCATCAGGCAGAGGTGCGCGAACGAGACTCCGTCGTCGTTCTTCGTCAGAAGCTTGCTCACCGGAGTGAGGCCGTAGAGTCGGGTGAGGGAATCTCCGGCGCCGGTGCGGCGGAGGGAGCATGTGACGACGGAGTGGCAGGCGAGGAGCCGGAGCATGCGGTCGATCATCTCGCCGGCGTTTGGGTTTGTCGCCGGGAGATGGGCGGCGATGTCGGCGCCGGAGATGGAAGCTCCGGCGACGGCGGTGGAGGAGAGGATGTCGAAGACTCCGAGCTCGATGGTGGCTTTGATGACCATCGGGAGTATGGAGGAGCTCGCCAGCTCCATGGCTAATAAAGCGTTTTCCTCCTCGGAGTTCATTTTCTTTTTGGTGTCGTTTTTTGGGTTAAGGAGAAGATTTGGTGTCGTTTTTTGGTTTAATTATGAGTGTGTGTGTACTGTATATATAATGGGATGGTGGAAGTGGGGGTTGGGTTTTTCTTGGTTGCTGTGTGGGGGTTGGGTTGTATTTTTGTTTGGTGGTTCTTATTTTCCGAAAAATGGAATGTTGAGTTAAGTATACATGTACGTTCAAAAAGTCAAACTTATTATTAAATTTATTTATTAACTTGTACGAAAATGAAAAAAGATTCGGTTTTTAAGCCAAAAAAAATTAAATAAGAGGGCTTCTGTATCAAGCTTCTGTCGTTACAGTAGTTTTAGTTGTTTTGCAGATTATCTGTCGTTTCCTTATTATTTATGTCATTTTTTCAGACTCGCTGTCGTTTTTGTATTTTTCCCAATAATAACTGTCGTTTTCAGAGTCACTGTCGTTTCTGTATTTTTCTCAAAATCCGTGTCGTTTTCAGAGTCTTTGTCGTTACTGTAATTTTTTCAAAGTCTTTGTCGTTTCTCTGTCGTTTATTCAGTCCATAAGCCAGCGAATAAAATAGCTTGTCGTCGCACCAAAAACAGTCAAACTTCCACGAGGCAATAAATAAAGAAAAAAACAATTAAACAAACAAAAAACCATTCAAATTCTGTATCGTCACTCTCTGTCTCTCGCTCATCCTAAACCCCAAGAGAAGAGACCAACACACAATGAAACGAACATGAGCAAAATCTGCAGAAACGTTTCTGCGAGGAAACTTCCACCGGCGTTTCAGAAATTCGAGATAGCCGACAGAGTGTTTCCGAGTCCGATAATTCTTTCGTCGGGATCATCATCGTCATCATTAAACGGTGGCGATGAAACTACTCCGATCAGACACATCGCGTGTCTGAAAAAATCCGACGATCTGAGAAAGTTCGAAGAAACAGAGGATTGTTTCATCCTCGATTTTGAACCGGAAGACCTAATCTCTCGCTTCGAAGACGACGACGACGACGGAGACAAAGAGATCGTCGTCGTCGCCGAGAAAGGCCAGGTCATTTTTCCGATTTCAAATCATCTGAAATAAAGTTTCAATCTTTACAATGTCATTGGTTTGGTATAATATTAAGAAATACCTAAAACACGTCATTCTTTGTTTGTTTCTTCAAAAGTTTACAACTTTGCTAAAATAGTAGCAAAAGGGTTTGAAATTGTATGAACATCTTTTTCATTTTAATTATTTTGTTGATTCTTAGATTGTGGTGGCTTGTAAAGACTATCTTTACAATGTCATTGATTTGGTATTATTAAGAAAACCCTAAAACACGTCACTCTTTCTTTGTTTCTTCAAAAGCTTAAAATTTTTGCTTTAATAGTAGCAGAAGGGTTTGAAATTATATGAACATTTTTTCATTTTAATAAATTTATTGATTTTATGTTTTTATTGATTGTTGTTTGTGGGGACTTGTAAAGACTATCTTTACAATGTCATTGATTTGGTCTATTAAGAAACCCCTAAAACACGTCACTCTTTCTTTTTTGTTCAAAAGCTTACAACTTTGCTATAATAGTAGCAAAAGGGTTTGAAATAGTATGAACATTTTTTCATTTTAATAAATTTATTAATTTTTATGGTTTCATTGATTGTAGTTTGTGGTGGCTTGTGAAGACTATCCACATCCAAGGCACCTCTGTTTGAAATTCCCATTCGAGACAAGTTCTCACGGAAGCTACTGTAATATGGTACGGTCACAATGATACATACATAAATCATATGAACAAAGTCTTTTCATTTACGTTTTTGTTAAATTTGACATATTGAAAAATTAGACTATACTTTTTATTTGGGCATGAAAAATTAGCTGGTACATGACTAAATTGAAATCCCAATTCGAGACTACTTCTCATGATGAACCATATGAACAGTATGACATGAAATTTATAGAATCAACATGTTGAAACCTAAACACAGAAATAACTTGCAACGCAAGCTATTTAAAATGTTATACAAAACAGAAAAGCAAAAGCAATAAAGAACACATAAGGATCGATCCTACAATCCACTAACAATGGAGATTCAATCACACTAATTTGGTCTTTGACATATTCCCTTTAATTAGAACACCCTTGAGTTGATCACAAACCGATCAAACTCTTACAATTTCACTCTCTAATCAAATACTCTCTCTCTAGTAAAATCTATGTTCTCACTGTCAAAACTCTATGTTATAAGTGTATTTGCTGATGTGGCATCTGAGGTAGTTATTCGCCTGTGGTTGACCATATTTTCCACAAGTGATAAGTGTAGGAACAAAGGGTGTTACTTTGTTTCAATCATTATTGTCTATATTGTTAAATGTGGCTTTAAGATTGGAGTAATTTTTCTTTTTCTTTTTCTTTCTATTTCTTTGATATGAAGTGCTATTGCTACGTATGCGATATTCCGGCGCCGTGTTCAAAGTGGATGAATCCGAAGACAACCCATTGCCACGCCAGCGAAAAGATTGAATCTTGGAATATCTTGCGAAGATTGCAGCTCGGAATTTCAAAGCCGAATTTAAGAGAGACAAATTGAATCACCCTTATTTTTGTGTCTTCATTTTAGACCACAAAGGGAACTAGTAATTTTATCATGTCATGTCATTGCCATTTTTTGGGGCTTATTAAAATCACACTATAGGCAGAAATATGGGGAGAGGGGAAGTTGTGCAGAGTTTGATTCCCTCAAACCTGTTTTAATTTTGTTGCTATTTATTTACATTTCTTTATAGGTCTTAGTTTCAACGCTGTTGAAGTTGACTAGCTCTTTCAACGCTAATGGCTTCTTTGTCTCTTTTGCCTTGTCATGGAAGTTTTAAATCTAGATTCAAAGCTCTACGGTAGAAGGGATATTGTGATGACTCAAAACATGTCCATGACTACATTTACTTATGAAAAAGGGATGGTATAAAGTATGTCTAGTATCATATGATTAATACTGTGCATGGTTTTTCTCAATTTTAATTTCTTTTGTTTTACAAAACAAAAAGAATATTAATTAAGTGATTCGTTTTTTTACATATATATATATAACATGACGTTGATTTTAAAATTATATATAATTGTGCCTTTAACATAAAGAATTTGAAAATATGCAACGCTATGTACATATGTTATAAATAGTCAACGTATTTACATGATTGTTTATAATAAATTATGGATTGAATTGTTCTTTGTTAGATTTGTTTTGTACACTTCAAATTTTGGATTATAGGATTATATTGATCCAAATATTATTGCAACTTGCGTGATTATTTATTAAACGTGTACAAAAAATTAACTATTATCAAATGAAGCCTTAAAAAAATATATTATCAAATTAAGTTAGTAATTATAATTACCCTATTTTGATCAAAAAAATAAAATAGAATTACCCTATATAAATATTAACAAATTTGATAAAAACAAAATAAAGACGGTATTTGAGTAAAAATGACAAAAAACAAACAAATTTATGTTGGGCCGGTCCATGAAGTCTTATTGGGCCAGTGATAAACCCTTGAATTGCTTTATATTCTCTTCTGATATAAAACCTCGTCTTATTATAACTCAATCTATCCTCTTTCGAACACTCTCTCTTTTACTCTCTTTCTAGAAACCCAATCTCTTCTTCTTCTTCTTCTTCTTCGCTCTCTCTCTCTCTCTACTCGTCGAAGATGTCGCCGCCGCCAGCCGCCGAAGCTACCGCCGTCGCTCCCGTCGCCGTTGAGGAGGTTCCGGTCACCGAGGAAACTCTCAAGTCCATTTCCGAGGTCTCTTTTGATACAGTATTGTGAAAGTTATGGAGAAACTTACTCACTGTTCTGTTTTACTGATTTTTTTGAATTTGAAAATGAATGTTTGTTTTTTCGGCAGAGCTTTGAAGATGTCGTTGCCGTTGAAGACGTTAAGGACGAGGATGACGATGACGACGACGATGAGGACGACGACGATGAAAAGGAAGATGGAATTCTAGGTCTCTTTTTTCTTACTCTGTTGATTTTGATATTTTCCAGTATCACTGTTTCGTTCGTGCCTTTATTCTGTTTGTTTATTGGGTTAGGGTTTTATATTTGTAATAATTAGGGTTTTCGCTTTCTGGTTCCGTGCAATCTTTTGTTGATAAGCTAGGTTTTGTTCAATTTTTTACTGAGTTTATTTACCTGTATCTTTGTCCCTGAAATTCTTCTAGAGAAACATCATTTCTAGGTTTTACATAGGTTCAAAAAACTTTCTGTGAGCTTAAGCCAATATATATTATTATTTTGAAGCCTATTATAGGGTGGATTATAAAAAAAGCGTTTTTTCATAATTCTCTTTTTCAGTTGAAAATGTGTACTTATTGTGTCCTAGTTTGAGCTTATTATAACAATTTCAGATTGTAAGTCTCTTGAATAAATTGGATTAAGGACTAATCTGTCGGATAACGAAATGCAGGGGTTAACGGAGGATCGAAGCAGAGCCGAAGCGAGAAGAAGAGCCGCAAAGCTATGCTGAAGCTCGGCATGAAACCAGTCACCGGAGTTAGCCGAGTCACAATCAAGAGGACCAAGAACGTAAGCTCTTCAAACATACGATAACTCGTAATTTCAACTAAGATTTGTTCAATTGTTAATTTTTTGTTTGCTCTTATTGCCGAAAGAAACAAAGCTTAAATGAAGTTTATTTTCCTTATATGTTTGTCCCTTAAATTTCCTCTAGAGAAACATCATTTCTAGGTTTTATATAGGTAAAAAAAAAAACTTTTGTGACCTAACCAAATTGTTATTATTATTTCAAAGCCTAAAAAGGGTGGATTATAATAAGAAATTTTCACAATTCTCTTTTTCAATTGAAACAAAGGTTAAATCAAGTTTATTTTCCTGTAATGTTTTTCCCCGAAATTTCTTCTAGAGAAACACCATTTCTAGGTCTTATACAGGTAAGAAGAAACACGTCTGTGACATTAACCCAATTGTATAACTTTCATAATTCTCTTTTTCAATTGAAAATGGGTATGTTTTCGCAGATCCTTTTCTTCATCTCGAAGCCGGACGTGTTCAAGAGCCCGAACTCGGAGACTTACGTGATCTTCGGAGAAGCGAAGATCGAAGACCTGAGCTCTCAGCTCCAGACTCAGGCGGCCCAGCAGTTCAGGATGTCGGACATGGCCTCCGCGGCGGGCCCCGCGGCCTCGAGCGCCGCCGCTTCGGGCGGAGCTCCGGCGGAGGACGAGGACGACGGAGAGATCGACGTGACCGGAGTCGAGGCCAGGGACATTGAGCTCGTCATGACTCAGGCCGGAGTTTCCAAGAAGAAGGCCGTCACTGCTCTCAAGGCCAGCCAAGGCGACATTGTCACCGCTATAATGGAGCTCACGACTTGATAAGACTAAATCGCCCCTTTATGTTTGACTGTTTTGCTTTTGATTATGAGTTTCTTCTTCTCTGTTTGTAGCTCGAACCGGGTCTTTTTTTTTCGATGATTTATAAGGAGAGATTGAGGCTAGATTGATTGTTGTGCCTTCATTTTTGTTCATGATTCTGTAGACGATTCAGTTTTTGGTGTCCTTTGTTTACTATTTCATTACTTTTCATCCCTTCCCAAACACAGCAAAGTTGAAATCTCGGTTTGTAGCTCTGTGCATATGAGTTTCTTTAATATTCCGATGATTTAAAAGGAGGAGAGAGAAGCTAGATTGATTGTTGTGCTTACATTTTTGTTCATGACTGAGAGATTTGTCAAAAGAGGTTCTTTTTTTTGGTGTCCCTTATTTATTATTACCATTACTTTTCATACCCCTTCAAAAATCACAACAAAAGTTGAAATCTTTAAACACAAAAACAGGAATTGGAACACTTCTTGATAATCCTTGCTTTTTAATTAACAACCCGGCAATCGATTCGAATCTCGGTGGGACTTCCGGTCTGATCCTCGAGCCTTCCCATCTTCACCATCGCTGCAGCGAAATTGTGGAGCCAGAGCCGCTGATTCGCAGCATTCTGGGTCACCTGATTCAAGGTAGCTTGGTCTGTGATTAGGGTTTGATCGGATTCGAATAATCCCCGATTTTCGAGCAGGTCATGGTAGTAACTGTTATCGGTGATTGCAGGGCTGAAAGGGTCCATTGGAACCACCGAGTTTTGATTTCCCGATGGACAAAGCTGCTTCAACTCAGCTGCGTAAATCGGGTCCAGGCTCGGATCTTGGCTCGTCGTTGCGTTGAAGTTGTAGAGCCGATTGCTGAACGAACTGCAGTGAGATCGCCCAATGGTATGTGCTCCTAAATACCCGAATTCAGATTTTGTTAATCAAGTCTAATTAAGGGTAAACTATAAGGATTTTTTATAGCCCATGTTTGTAAGTGTTGGTATGTGACTAGATCAAAGAATTTACAATTTCTTTTTTGACCAATTTATCCCAAAAAATATGAAATGAGGATGCCACGTAAGTACGCTGGTTATTTATAACAAATTAACAAAACGTTGACAAAATCCAAATTTCTTATGTCTACGTTGGTTAATTAGCGATTTTTTTAAAATTTAATTAAAAGAGTGAAATGTGTTTAATTTAGAACTCTCGTACCAGAAAGGGTGACCATTTCTTGTTGAGTGAGTCCTTTAGCTTCGAAGACCTGAGTGAGTTGGTCGACGTTGGAGGTGGGGCCCGGCAAGTTTGAGTTAGCCTCCGAGTCCAACGAAACCCGTCCGTCTCTTCTTCCCGCCGGAACCGGATATCCGAGCCCTCTCGTCTGAATTTAGATCAATGAAGTTGAACCATATTTTGTTAATTTGTTGTAGATAATCAGTGTACTTACCTGTCACACATATCTCAAAATTTTCTTACCGATTTTACCTTTTCATTTTCGAAATGAACGAGAAAACATATCTAGACTAAATTGATAAAAAGAAAGGTGTAAATGATTTTAACCGATCATTTAATTACAATCTATCAAACGTGTGCTATATTAAAAAATCATTAGTTTACGTGACTAGTAATTACATTTAACCCTTTTATTCACTTACGAGTTCAACGCTATCTCTCGCAGCAAATGCGAGAATATCAGCGCACGAAACAGTGCTTTCACATCGCCTTTCGATCCTCGCTTTGGCTCTATCTATCACTTCAAACCCTCTCAAGCTCGGATTATTCGCCGGCGAGTCCTTCTCAGCCGTGTTCGAAGGCGTCGAATCAATAAGAACCGATCCATCGCACCCCTGAATGAGTAACAATAAGATTAAAATGTTCTAAACAATAAAGAACCATATCGGAAAATATATAATTCGTACTCTAACGAAGCAATCGTGGAAGTGCATTCTGACTAAACCGGCTGCGACGCCTTTGTTGACGAAGAACTCTCTCCGAACTTCTTCTTTCACGATAAACTCGGCGAAAGGACACGAAAAGGCGTAGAACCCGACTTGAAGCTGAGAACAAACTCTCGAGCTAGAAAAAATGAGCATTAAAGATAGTACAACAAAGACACTACTCATACTCATTTTTTTTCTTCTCTAAACACCCTTGAGCTTTGTTTTTATTTTCTGTTTTTTTATGGGTATTGTTAAAGCAAAGTTAGATTGTGTATTTATAGTGGAAATCAGTACAAAACTACTTGAATTTCAGCTGATATTCGTTGTTGCTTCATCGGCAAGAAACTGCAAATGTGCTCTCTGAAAATAAAAAGTCTGGTAAACGACAAGTAGAGTTGTTTTGGTGTGTACTTATAGACATAATCCAAATTGCATTATATGTTATAAAAGGCCTTGGTTTATGGGACGTGAATGATTTACAGCGTGATTCTTGATTGCATGATTTTGTAGTAAATTAATCAGGAGTTTTGACTTAGAGAGCACACAAGAGCCAATGATAATGGAGGGTTTTGCTCTGCACATGCAAAACAGATTATCCAAAAAACATAGTTGTTTAAAAGTATATATACATATATATAAAATATGGTATATGATTGTGTAAATGTTGACTTTGGATTGTGTGTTTGATTCGAAGCATGTCCTTTTCACTTCTATTAAGATGTTTTCGGTCTTGCCCAAATAATTAAAACTGACATATCTTATTAGGACTGATACTGATTCTCTGGTTTTACTCGGATATCTATTAAATTGTATAGTAAACATTATCAAACTTTAAATAAAACTAATTTATCATTAGCGATTCTAGACATGTTTTAATTAGCTTATACTTCATTCACATTACCAGAGAAGTGAAAATTCAATACTGCGATTATGTTAAAACTTTGGATATTACCAGATTACTTTCGGAAAAAAAGTTGGCACTTCATTTACAAACCACGGATGATAACAAGTTCAACTCAGATTTCAAGTCAGATCATACAAAAGTTAAATCAGTCATAGAGAGCTCTTTAGAAATCTTGGACCATATATAAATACAGAGAACAAGAACACCATGGATTTCGTTAGCAAATTAAAATCAGATGCTTGAAAATTCTCAGTGACGGTGCTGCCACGAGAGATCTTCTTTCCCGACGTGTTCCCAGTCCGAATTCGATACTCTCTCGGGGTTAGGATCGTAACTTCGAAACTCGTTCGGGGTAAATCGGTCATTGTTGGGGTCCGGACCCGAGCTTCCGATCTCCGGTATCGACCCGAGAATCGGCCAGTACGTGCTCTGGCTGGCGAACCTGGGAAGCTTCATCTCCTCTTTCTCCGGCGGAGAAGATTGTAAGTTCTCGGCCCGGGATTTGATGATGTGGAATCGGGCCATGACCGAGGCATCAAAATCGTTGATGTCTCTCTTTGATCCCGAATCGCTCAAACCTTGGAACGAAGCCTTGATCTTCGGGCTCGAAGACGGGGTTTCGGAGTTCTCCGCGGCGGGAGTTTCGGGATTCGAATTCTCGACCCGGCACTTCAGGATTCGGAGCCGAGCCATGACATCTTCTTCGTGGCTGATCGGGCTCGACTCGGATAATCCACGGATATTTGGGGCCGAACGAACCTCGTCTTTTGGTGAGATCGTTTCGACTTGTTGCGAGTTCTTTGTCTCTCTGTCAGCACTGTTTTCGTGTTCATCTGAAGGAAAAGAAAGAAGAATGAGAAGTATTTGATGACCAGATACAACGATGATACTTAAAAAAAAAGGTTTTAAATTCGATACCTTTTGATTTCAGCAACTTGGGACCCTCCATTTCGATTTTCATCCGGTTATAGCGAGCTTTGTAGTTGAGAGAGCACAATGCAGCTTCGGCCTCGAGCCACAGATTCTTGTACAAGAGACTCTCGGGATGTGATTCCTTTTCCTCGTCCTCATTGAAATTCTCCGTAAGAACCTTTTTAAAAGCCTAAGATATATGAAAGAATTATAGAATAAGACCGAAATTCAATTATGTTTCAATATGTATATATTTTGTTTTTGCATATCTCTCCATCTTTCAATATCCAACCAAAACAAAAATAAAAACCTCTTTAATTTCTAGTCTTGGTACATTTTTTAGCTAGGAGAAATAAAAGAGTACCTGGGTCACTTTATCTTCGTCAACCTTGTTGCATTCATGTCCATTTCCCTTTGAGAGAAGATCTGCAACTTCATTCACTTTAGCAGAATCATTTCCCTTATCGCCACTCCGAGAATTAACCACGGTCTGATAAAAGAGGGTCTCTTCAGCCTGCTAAATCAAAATATACCCAGCATTTACAGAAGAAAGAAAGAAAAATTTAGACTAATCAATTAGTTTTAAATGGCTTTATATTATATAATCAAATAAAAATAAAAGTAAGGTGATGAACACTCCAAAGGAACTTACTTTCTGTAAACCTCCAGGTGAACCAACAGCGTTATTTACAGAAAAAAACGGCTCTTGACTCGAATCAATTTCTTCACCGTTCTTTGACATACACATTCCAAGATTATAGATCGCACGCTGGACTACGCCGAGGTCTCTTTCTTTCAGTCGAGACGAGCCTCTCGTGCAATGATGCATAAGAAAGTTTGACAAGTTGTGAATCGTATCGACGAGCCCCGGAACATCGATTTTCGGAACTGAAGGCCCCGAAGTCGAAGCTTTGAGGTCAATACAAGAAGCTTTTTCTATGGAAGATGATATTTTATCTTCTACGGGAACGTGCAAACGAGCCGAGCAATATTGCAGAGCTTCCTCTACAATGTCGTTCACTGCTTCTCCTTCTCGAAGACTCCGAGTTGCGATACCAGCGTTTTCAACGTGGGATCCCCTTTCGTATTTGTAGATATCCTCGGACCTTCGAACTGTTTTAGCTTCCGAATCCGACACTGTATTCTCGTCGGATTTCTCAAGGAAGGCCTGTTTCGATTGGCGATTCAAGCTGTTTTCTGTTTTTCCCACTTCAGAACCGGCTTCGGATGCTTCGAACTGAGAGGAATGATTCGCATGGACTCCTTTCCAGCACGGAGAATCAACTCCGTGGTTGTAATGATCGACGGTTTCTTGAGCGGCGCTGATCATGGCTTCGTTGATATTCAGGTCCAGGCTAAATATATCACGGCCCGAGTTAAACAACCCGCGTCCAGATTTTCCTGTCGTCGCGTCTTGCGATGCTTCGTTAAAGTTCGGATCATCTTTTTCTGGGTGAATTCTGTGGTTTCCTGAACTGAAAACGGGTTCGTTCTGGGAGTAAAGGAAATCTTGAGCATAACCTTCGTGGCTCGTCGAGCTTTTTGGGCCAAATACAAGGGAAGGCGGTCGAAGCTGGGCCTCCGATAGACCCGAAAGCGACCCCAAAACCGATCTCGAATAATCTTCAGTAACGAAGCTCGGATTTTTTCCCGAAAATGGCTTTTCGTCCGAGTTTTCTGCAGTAAAAGACCTGTCAAACTTTCCCATTTCAAGAAAATCCGCATTGTTTGATGATTCACCAACTCTGCCCAAACCCTCGAGAATCTCACCATCTACAATCAAGAGTAACAACAACGATCGTAATAAAGTTAGCTTCTTTATATTTATAAAAATTTGATCTTTAGCCAACATAAACACAAGGAATTTGAAAATAGCCAAGATGTTGTAAATTTACAAGAAAGTATGACCGAACTGCCCTTCGTTTACAATAATTTACGATCATTTTGTGCACTTCGAATTTTTGGTTATATTAGTCCGAATATTGTACGAGACTATATTAAAAGTTTACAAATATAAAAATTACGTATATTTATAAGCCCAAAAAACAATAACTTCACGAGATTACATGGAGAAATAAATTACCCGGGTTCATGTAATTCTCATACATGGACGGAACAGCTACATCGTGACTCTGCTTCCAATCCGCAAACCCGTTCCACAACCCATCTCCGCTCCACTTCGAATCCGAAATCCTCTGACGATAATCATCACAAGAAGACGAACCCTCCAATCCCATCGGAGCCCGAGAAAATGACGACCAATCGTAACCCGCCAGGTCAGCGATCACGAACGAGCTCTCTCCTCGATCCCGCGCTGCCACCACGGAGGATCCGAACGGAGGAGGAGGAGGAGCGTAGTAAGGCTCGGCCGGGGCCGAAACGACCACCGTGCTCGTCTCCGATCCTCCGTATTCGAACGCATTGCTTGGAGGATTGATCTCGGAATTCGACGGCCGAGATGATATCCAGTTTGCTGGACCCGGATAAGACGAAGGCTCGATCAGATCGACGAGTGGGATCGAACCGGGCTTCGGAGATCGATCGAGTGTGAACGGTGGAGCCGAGGCTGAGAGATTTGAAGATGAAGGTGATGGATAAGATCCTCCATTAACAAAACCCCCAAATCCCATCATTTTTTTTTCTTTTTCTCTATCAAACTTCCCCTACCAAAGAATTCAGCAAAAAAAAAACCACGAAAGCTTTGATCAATAGCCATCGATTTACGAGCGATTAGAGAATCTGCTATCAGTAATTGGATTTTGAAAGAACGAAACACAGAAAAGCTCGTGATAATCGATCAATTTGAAACTGCGTCATAATTCCCGATCACTAAACTTATATCGATACTATCAATCAATTTACAATGCCCTAGGTATTGAATTTTATTTATGTATTTCGTTCTCTCAGAATAACACCGTTTTTTTATTCTATTATGCTTCAGACTTATGAACTAAGACGAGAAACTGATCAGTCATATCGATCTCAATCAAATTCAATGCTCTGAGGTAATGATCGGAAGCAAAAAATGCGATTTAGACGGCCAAATTATAAATTATCAATCACATAACTAGCATTCGTCAGATAACTCAATATTCCAAATCAGCTAAGCGAAAAAAAAAATACGAAACGAATGAACAAGATGCGATTGTCTTATTAGAAATCATATAAACTTTTCACAGGAAGAAATTACCGGAGAAAGTGATGACGAAGACGACCCAAACAGAGAGAGAGAGAGAGAGAGAGAGAGAGAGAGAGAGAGAGAGAGAGAGAGAGTGGCAGTGTTTTTTCTGACTCTGCTTGAGCAACCAAAAATGAAAAAAGAAAATAAAAGTTAAAAGAGAAATGAACATTTGAAGTGTTAAGTCAAGTTTTATCAAAAAAAAAAAAAGTGTTAAGTCAAGTTACTATTTTTTTAGTCCTTGAACTCTCTAATATTAACCTTAATTAGCCACAACTTTTGTTTCTTTTTTACTTATTACTAGCTCTAATTTTTTCAGAATGATCATAAAAATTAAAGTGTTTAGAGTCAAGTTACTTTTCTTTAGTCCTTGAACTCTCTGGTATTAACTTTAATTAGCACAACTTTTGTTCCTTTTTACTTATTACTACCTCTAATTAATTCAAGATGATCGTAAAAGTAAAAGTTAAGTGGGTAAGAGTCAAATTACTATCTTTTTAGTCCTTGTACTCTATAGTATTAACCTTATTTAACCACAACTTTTCTTTTTCTTTACTTATTACTACCTCTAGTGAATTCATAATGATATTATCACCATATATTGTGTAACTTTAGATTTCTTGCAGTATAATTAGCCAATATTTCTATTGATATATTTGACAAGTTAGACCTGTTATTATATTGAATTGCACTAAACTGATATTCTAAAAAGTTGAAAACTTTTTACCCAATATTGGGAATAAATTTCCTTTGGCATCCAACTCCATTTACCTCTTTTATATCTATCTTATGATAACATTTAAAATCTATATCTAAAATAAATGGTTTTATTATATTCTTTCAGCGATTTTTTTGCATTATTTATTTGAAAGAAAATATTGATTTTTCCTTATTTAAAAAAAAAACATGTTGAATTTCACTATAAACAAAAAAAAAAGTGATCTAATTTTTACTCTTTATTTAAATAGTCTTAATGGTAACTATTTTCATCATATAACATAAGGAGTTATCTTTTTCTCCAAAAAAAAAAAAGAGTTGTCTTTAAACGTGGAAATTTGTAACAAGTCTCTTTATTTGTTTAGAGGATTAAAATAACACATAATAGTTGTTTCTAACTGCTTGAACGCTGTTTTTGTGGGAGAACACAACTCATGTTATTGTCTTCAAGTAAAACAAAAATATTCAAATACATAAATTCATGAATATTGTAATCTTCTATATTTCATTGGTTTCCTCACATGGTAAATGCCAAATGATAAATTGAGGGAGATATATAAATATACAGATCTATATAGTATATGTGTCATGTATAATATAAGTATACAATAATGATTAGGTAAGCATTAAAACCAAAGAATATTAAGTCAATAAATCCACAGTATCTTTTAGCTTGTCTGAAGTTTTTGGCAAGAAATTTAGGGCTCAAAATATTTAAATCCCAACATGCATTTATATTTTCACATGTAACCTATTTAATAAACCACATCTCTTAAGAGGAGAAACACTCTTTTGATATGTTCTATAAATATTTATACATTATAAATATATATGTATATATGTGGAATGGTTAGAACCTCAGAACTGAATGACAAACCAACAACCGAATAATATGGGCAATAATGCTTCAAGAAGGTAAAACATATAAAAGCCATTTATAAATCCAAAAGTATATATGTGTATATATATAATATATTTCTAGTTTGATATGATATGGTATGATATGAAATGAAGTATCTGTGCTTATGATATTTGATAGGAAATAAATATAGTCATATATGCACTTCTGGTTTTCTCTTATCCACAAATTTTATGCCTTTTTTTATTATATATTCTTATATTGCGGAAGGAGATTAACAAAATAAATTTAAAGGTCCCACGTAATTATCTTCAAAAATAGAAAAGGTCCCATGTAATTTGTCACATTGTTGATGATCATTGCCATATAATAATACAAACATTTTCTCTCTCTCTCTCTCTCTCTCTCTCTCTCTCTCTCTCTCTCTCTCTCTCTCTCTCTCTCATACTAATTAATTTCTCATCATTCGGCGATTGACATCTATCTATGTAAAAGGAAAAAAAACATTGCATTTAGTTTAATCATTACTTTTTCCTCATTCACATCTCCATAATAATTTGTGACTTTTCTTGGAGATAATGTCAAAAAACGTCCTTAAATTGATCAATATTTTGGTTAGTTATATGCTTAATTGACTATAATTTGAGTGCATACCGACATCAGGCTATTTAAATCAATTTATATATAATTGTTTCTGTTTGTAAAAAGAAATATTTATCGTATTTAAAATTGCTTACCTTTTAATAATGTTAATTAAGCCCAAAAAATGATAACAGAATAACTTTTGTAGGAAGCGTAATCAGTATCACGAAAACTTTCATATATAGCGGTGAAAAACCGTAATTATAATAAATATGAAAATGAAACAAATAAAAAACGGCTTCTAATAGTAATATCAAGATACTAGGGTTAAGATTTGAAATTTTGGAAAGTATTTTGGTTAATATATGATTAGATTGAAAGCACCTATGTCTTTCTCATTGTTTTCCTCAACTTTTATCATATGTTTTCAATCACATTTAAAAGATTTATTCGAGCTCTCATCCTTTTTATTTTACCTTAATTTTAGTGTCAAACGATATTGGATATAATTAAGGGATTAATATCGCAAAGAAGTTGGCCCTACAAAACGCCCCCTAACGAGTAAATGATGACAAATTTCAGGTGTGTTTGTAGTAAAATCAAGACCTTTCTGGTCATTAAAAAATATAATACTTTACAATATTGTCAATATAATTCTAGTTGCTATCCACTTTACCCTTTTCTTAATTATTACCCGGTCCCTATATTAAATTAATTATATCATTATGCATATAAAAAGATTGAACATTAATAACTCATAATAATCTCTCTCATTCTAAACAACAAAAATACAATTATGGATAATATTCATATAAAACAAGTCCACAGGTGTATAGTATGTATTGCCATTAATATTGACACCTTTTATACCTATAGAGAGAGAGAGAGAGAGAGAGAGAGAGAGAGAGAGAGCTCATATATCATCAATCAAACATTCATAATAATAAAAACTCCCTCAACATCTTTATTCACTTCCGAACCAAAAATAATTATAACTAATAAGAAAAAAAAATAATCTTGTCATCATGAAAGCCACAGATCTGAGGACTCATTAAAAAACTTTCCTGATGAAAAAAAATTTTCGCTAATACATTTTACACACTGTATAGTAAAACATCACTAATACATATGTGTGATCATGCTCAAGATCAACCCATCTTCATGTATATATATATATATATATATATATATATATATACATGTATATGAATCTAGAAGTAAAGAAGGAAAGAAGATGAATGATCTTGAGAAAACACAGAAACCCTAGAATTTGAAGAAGAAGAAGAAGAAGAGCGAAAGACTTGAAGCCTCTCAGTCGCACGTGTCAGAGCCGCCGTGTATTCTCCCAGAAGCTCCGCCACCACCGCCACCATTATCATCTTCTCTATATCTATATATTTGTGTCTATATATATGTATATGTGTGTGTGTGAGTGAAAGTGTGAAAGAGCCTAGTTTTGTTTTGTTGTCAAAAGTGTTTGAAAGAGTGAAGAGAAGGGCTTTTTGTTTATGAAATGTATGGTATGAGAAATCCAAATTTATAAGCCAACTTATTTTTTCATTGTTTGTTTTGTGTTAGGTGATGTAAAATATAATAATATTGATATATGTGAAGTCAAAATAAATATGAGTGTATCAATCATAATAAAGTAACCACATATATATTATGTATATGTGTGTATATATATGGTTGGATAGTAGATATGAAATTGTCCAAGTTGGCGTGGCATTGATTTTTGTGTTGGTTGCGCGTAAAAAAGGTTGTTGTTATTATTTCCACGTAAAATCATTTTACTATTTTTCTCTAATAGCGTTCCTTTTGATAATATTTAACCTTATCCTTTTCGGAACTTATTAATATCACGAGAAAGAAAGGAAGAGAAAAGCCCTGATGATGACGTGGCATTGTGTTATTGGATATTTTTTTATGTTAAAACTTAAAACCTCACTGCCTTGTAGACTTGGAGAAGATATATGCCACGTATGCGATCCTCTCTCTCTCTCTCTCTCTCTCTCTCTCTCTCTCTCTCGTGGTTCACGTTTGATTACGTTTCCAAATTTTGAGTCGAAATATATTATTCAGAATAGTTTGTGTGATTTCCGGTAAAGTATTACCGGAGTATAATTTATTTATTTTAAGATAAATACGCGTGGAGAATTCAAAATCGATGAATTTCGTTCGATGATGTGGATGTAATATAAATATGATTTCTTGCATAGCAATATTCTTATGCTTGACTTTTAGTTCTTCGTTCGCTGCATAATTTCTTGTATGGAAAAATCAAGTTCAAGTCATTGATGAAGTTATTCACGAACGTGTGTGAATAGTCTATGCGATGAAGTATATTACTTTTTGAGTCGTAGAAATAATGGGGTTAGGAATCGGAGTTTCTTCTAACTTTTTTAGTTTCTCATTTCTTTATAATTTTTTTTGGTCAAGTAAAAGTCTTTACGAATTTTCATACCTAAAAGTCATTTCCAACTAATGACTTTATTAAGGAAAATTGTTTACATAGTCCTTCTTGAATACTACATGTAAAATCATTTTTCTTTTTCTTTTTCTTTTTTTTAGATAGTATGGTCCATACTCCATAATATATATATATATATATATATATATATATATATATATATATATAACCGTAATTACTACCCCTATGTAAATGAATGAAAAAAAATTGATAGGCATTTTGATTATTTAGATCATTGAATTTTAGAAGAAAAGGTCCATTTATTTAAAACACTTTTGTCTTATGAGAATGAGAGTCCACAAAGATTATCAAGATCATAGTTTTTATTTGTTTGTTACGGGGGTAAAATTCCATATATGTCCTCCAAAAGAATCCAAGGAAGGCCACAAAAAAAGTCAAACTTTGCCTAACTTTTAATAACAAAAACATGTGACTCAAATTCGCTAAGAAATCATAAAACTATGGGTTAATTAGCGATATAGCGCTATAAACATTTTAAAAATTTAAAATGTTCAACGTTTGACAAAAGTTAGGTAAATAATCTAGTAAAATATTTTATCAAATTATGAAAAACATTTACAATTTAAATAATAAGGATGAAATTGTAAAGTTGAGCTGTTAATACTTGTGCTAAGTAAACAATAAAGCTATTTACCACAGTTTTACCGTTAGACATTTCAAAATTCATATAATAAACGTTGTCCATTTGACCAATTATTTATTAAATTATTGTAGAGTTATTTTTCCTCTTAATCTGTGTCTAAACTCTAAAGTAATTAATGAAGAAACTAGTATAATCTAACTATTTGGTTTCATATACATTTATACAGTCACACGAAGTGACGTTGAAGCTTTATATGAATGGTCATACACTCATAGTTATATCACTAATTGGTGCCAAACAAATGAAGAAAGAAAATTGATTAGACAGTTTTCAATATAATTGTATCATATGGCTTGATGCGAAAATAAATGTCTAATTAACACGTAGGTTTGATTGATATATACTAAAGAACATTTTTCAAATATAAAATTAATTTATTTTTACCCCCTCGTCAAAACAAGTTTAATATTATATATGTATGTACTACAAATTTGGTCCTTCTCGCTATATATCTTTGGGAGAATTCGTCATCTAAATGTATATAAAAATTAATAATCAAATTACACTTTAATAACAACTTCTCTTTTTTCATGCTGATTAAAAAAATATCTTCATCTTATTCTCACCCAGAAACTCTCTATCTTTCGTCCTCAACGATTGATTTATATGGATTTGAAACCCATCGATAATGTATCCCACGGATAACAATAACCTTAATAACCTCAATGAAATTCGTGTATATCCTTTTTTCACGGTAATATTCATAGATATATATATATATATATATATATATATATATATATATATATATTGCCTTTCTAATATATTTTCCCTAATATGCTGACGGAAATATTTATCACATAAAACAGTTTATAAAAAGGGTAACTTTTGTAAATATCCAACTAAACAATAATAAATTTGGATATATTTAAAGTTTTGTAAACAATTCACCACAAGGGTTTGTTTACAGACGAATAATGTCCACAAGTTATTAAAAATTAAAAAAATATCAAGAGTAAATTGGACAAAAAATTAACTGTAAACAGATGTGAATAAATAATAGTGGCTATTTACGACTTGTTTACAAAACGTTGGGTATACCCAATTTGTTTATGTTTAAAGTGGGTATAGACCAAATTTTTTGTAATTAAAATGACGATTTGAAACAAGAAGATGTAAAAGTGTTACACCTAGTGAAAAGAAATAGAAATGTAATTAATTTGAAACATACATAAGAAATAGAAATTTACAAATTAGTAGTAACATAGATCAGAACGAATGTGATCTAGTGAAAACCTTCTTCATCGCCTTCCAACTCAACGAGCGAACTTTGTAGAGGGCCAATGATCGCTTCGAAAAAGAGTCCATGGAAATATAGCGCTTTCGAGGTACAGATTTTGATTTTGGTGGTGACTCATCATCGTCGTCGTCGTCACATGAATGATGATGATCATCAATGTTATTATCTTCGAGGTTCCAAAACCTTGCACCTTTTCTCTTGTTCTTAATAGTTGCTAGAACATCATATTTGTTGCAAATTCCCCACACTGTTACCTTCTGTTGACTATAGTCAACGTTGACCGAGTATATTCCTGACATTCAATACCCCAAATTAGATTAATTATAGCGCATATGTATACATGAATGTGGGCCCAAATTAAAATTTAAAACATTAATGCAGTTGAACTTAGAGTGTTTAACTTAAACTTTGATAAATTTGTCTAGTTTGACTATCATTTTAACAATCACGTCCTTCCATAAAAACTTGTATAACTTCAATCAATAGTTAGTACATTTCATGACTTTTGTCGTGTCAATTGTCATTAAAAATATATAAATACTAACAGAGCTAGGCTTAAATTTCCAAAAGAAATAATTTTGAGACTAAGTTAACAATAACAATTTTTTGAGGTAAATATAGTGATTAATATTTCACATAATTAATTGTTTACCTTTAAGATGAGACAATGCCTTCTTCATTTTGCTCTCACATCCGAAGGAGTACAAAGGAACCATCATCTCCACATATTGAGCCTCCACGTTGTTTTTGTAAGCCGGCACTATTTGAAGATTATTCTCCATTATATATATATATATATATATATATATATCACTCAAATCCTCTCTTGTTGCACTACTCTTTCAAACTTTCTCGTTCTTATTCCTTCTTTCATGTCCACTTCTCTAGACTATGATCAATGGCTTTTATATAGAGCTTTGATAAGTGCATACCCTCTTTCTTTTCTCCTTTAGTAAAAAAGCCATTTTTGAAGTAGATAATTCCATTAACACTTTAAATCTAATGAAAAATATGGTAGCGGTTGCTTTATCATGATTCATACACGTCGGACTTGATGAGTCAATCGCCTCCGAACTAGGAATAAGTAAACTTTGATAAGTATTTAAATGAAATAAAAAAAGGGGGTTGTGACTTGTGACAAGGTTTTGTGCTAAGATGTGTCACCATTTCTTTTTGAGGACCATATTTGAAAAGGACTTTGTTTTCATATATAATATAAGTAATATATTTTGTTCATGGGATCTGAATAAGTACAAGAGACATTTGAGTTTTTGGCTGCCATGTGAGATGTTCTTCATTTGCTTTGGCTAAGTAAGATCCATTGATCGATATTGGGAAAGTTAAGATAATTTTATCCGAGAATAATTAAAGCATGTTAGATATAGTGCAATGATGTAAGTCTAAAGTTAGTACTTAATTTAACCCTAATTAATTTGTGAAATCTATCATGCACATGCATGCAAAAGACGAGAGTAATGCACCTTTATCTTTTAATTCCACATTAACACAAACTATACAAATATAGAGATGTTTATATATACATAAATATATCATCAATATATCTCTCGCTCTATGGCTGAAAAATTCTGGAAATAATGTGTGCGTGTGTGTCATCATCAATAGCCACAAGACACATATATAGATACGTTTTCTGATGTCGTAGGGATATATATATATATATATATATATATATATATATATATATATATATGTCAATCTCTCTCATTGGCTGACAGTGGGTGTGTGATGAATATAAGATTGTCCGAGGAAAATAAGGTGAGTGTTTATGTATGAGGTTTTCTTTTAATTAATCATTAATTGCGTAGTTACATGCAATAGTACTTGCACTGTAACTTCAAACCGTAATTCAATTAATTTAAAACTCCAGAAAGGAGAAGTTAGTAAGTTGAACTCGAACAATACTCTTTTACGCTTATCCATTTCTTATTATTTTGATGTTATCTTTATATATAGTCACTAAAGAAGTTCTGCTACTTTTTTTAATATTAAGATAATCAAGAAGTTTATTTGAATATCATATATACATTGACGAAGCCAAAACGTGGAAACATGCATGCATATGGTTCATTTTCTTTTATCCATAATTTTACTTGCGTATCTTTCCACATAACATATTGTCTTCTTTTGTCGTTTTCGTTTTCATTTTCATTTTCATTTTCATTTTTACACATGCTTAGAGTAAAGGCGTGATTATCATGAGATCGACATGCAAAAGAAACTTCCATTTCAACGTCGGTTTCTATCTAATCACAACCTTGTCACACCTCTATTAACCATGTAATTACCTCTCATTATCTTCCACTATATATACATTACTGGCTATCTAAGTAATCATATAGTGAGATAAATATAAACATAATAATTGGAAAATAGTTTAATAAATATGTTATAAATAATTAATATGCTAATTGATCTAAAAATTAATAAAAAGGAGGACGCAAGCCTATAACAGTAGAATACAATCCGTAAAATATTTTTCATTCATATATTGTTTAAATTATTTCAAAGGGTCGTTGACCCACTTTGAGTCCTTACAAAATCCGTCAATGATTTACGTAGTAGTTGTTTATGCTAAAACTATAGTGAATTATTTTATTTTATTTCACTAAGTAAATATGTTTATGTGTCAATCGCTTACAAATAATTACGAATCAGATTGTCGTTTTTAATTTTAATAATTTCAATATTTATTATAGATTGTATTTATTTATTTTTTTAGTTTCAGGCGATAAAATAAGTGAGAAATAAAATTTGAACTAATTTAATTCAAATAATTTTGTAAACCGATTAACTTAATTATTTATTACACATATATAAAATGTTATATATGTATATGTATTTTGTGTGAGAGACAAAAAGACAAGTGATAACGTGGCATAGAAGTGAGAAGGCAAGTTGATGTCGTTTTTGAAGGGCCTACGAAGATGAGTCAGATATCAACTACGTACACACATTTGCATGTGAAACCCACACACCTCTTACTTCTCTTTTTGGAATTATAAACCCCACCATTTTTCAAGTAATCCTCTTTGCTAATATATTCTGACATGTGACATGCACAACTAAACATATCTATATACATTCATTCAACCACTTCTGCTAATTTTGTTGGAAAAATTGTGTATTTGGGAACATTGCTTGTGATTCATCATCGTATTGCTCATAATTAAATAACACCCACAGTACTAATTTTATTTATTTATTATTATTTGATTCTGTTGAGGGTTGGCTCATCATTATTTGATTTGCTTAATTGTTTTTTTTTTTAACTTGATTGAGAATAAGAAATGACTTATTTATTTATGTCTAAATTCTCTTAAAATTGCATTGCAATTGTTTCGTTTTTCTGTGTTTGAATTTGAACCAATTTAAATTTCCACCCATATTAGAAGTTATTACTCTAGTACATATTATATTTACATTTTTTTGTCCCAAAGTTTTTTTTTTATGGAATATTAAAGTTCAAATGATATTATAATATATAGAGGGTCATTAACTATAATATATTATAAAAATAGAGTATTTTTAATATAATTCATGTTCGATTAAATTTATCTTAATATCTCGACTCAAGTTAGATTTTTTTTAATGATCAAAATTAAAAAAAAACACTTGAAACGTTAACTGTATTGAAACCTGAGGTGATATAAACTTTGGCTAATTTTATTTTATATATATGTATAATCGTTTATTCTGAAAGTGCTTCTGTTTTATATTTCCTCCGAAAATGAAAATGCGAGTGCGTCCATGCATGCACATTATGGAAAAAGAAAAAGAAATATTATTTGTCTCTTATTTTCATTGGCTTGATTCAGACAGGCCTTGCTTTACCGATATAAGTTATAAGATAAGACCACTATATATCTATCTATACTTTATTTGTCAGAAAGAACCACCGTTATTTTTTGGCATCGATAGTAATGTCACGATCATAATCACCGCCATAGTTATGGGACTCTGATGTATTTATGAGGAATATTATTTGGTTCCATTTTAAATAAAGCTGGTCTTCACTTCGAATGCATACAAGATCATAATTCACCTTGAACTAAGTTACATATATATATATATATATAATTGAACTAAGTTACATATATATATATATATATAATTAATTGACTTACTTTTAGAAATACTCAATTTTTGATAAATTTTTCGTGAATATCAAGTAAAATTTGTTTACACGTTTTTACATATTATAATATTTTAATTAACAATCATTAATTAAGTATTTACGAAAAATTTGCCGAACGTTAAGTATTTTTTAAAATTAGTAAATGTTAATATGAGTATATACCTAAAAAAAATTCTTATATCTATATACTTAATATAATTACTGGAAATATACCTGTTTACTTCGTCATTACGTTTGATACGCTTATTACTAATTAATAATAATAATTGAATAGAGGCCGTATGAAGAGAGATAGTACTATATCTTTCAATATAGCCTTACTATTCTAAAAAAAATAGGTCTAGATGGACACCTTTGAGACCATCTAGATAAGTATTCTCATACGTATAATATAGTATTAATTTCCAAAAATAGAGTTGTCTCATCCTAATTTGAAGTTTAAAGATATGAGCTTAATATTATTTGTATTCATGTCTATAGAATGGAAATGATAGCTTTTTTTTATTTAATAAGGTTTACATAGACTATATTTTAGCAAAAAAGTTTTTAATATAGGTCAAATGGTGATTTTTTTCTCTAAATTACTTTAATGGATAAATTACTTATTAGACAATATTATTCATTTAAAGTGCTTATTTTTGCATGTCCAATTATTTCTAAAATTTAACTCAAGTTTTTATAAAATATTTAAAATTTTAATGATTTGTTTATATATAATATATATATATATATATGTGTGTGTGTGTAAAATTGTACACTAGCATTCGAATGAAATTATCTAACTCTATAAATACGTAAATATATTGTACATTTGTTTATTATTATTTTTAGTTAGATTATAATATAATCAATCCCTTTTTGGAATTAAAGTATATGCTCTAAGTTAGTTTTGAATTTTCATTAAAAAAAATCAAGCATATTTAATTATTAGACTAAAAGTTGTAAAAAAGATTAATAAAATGAAGCCAGCGGAATTTTTTGTGAACAATGCAAAATAATGCATTAATACGTACTAATTGACTTTTAAAGCAACAAGCTTTTAAATATACAAGGCGCAGAAGCAAATAATACAATATGTAGAGCACAAATGTGATTACATACATAATGGAGTGATTTTCAAACAGCCTAAAATTAATGATCAAATCCACTCCTCAACAACCTATGTTTAGAAGAGATTAAAAAACACTCATTCCAAATAAGTGGTGGATATATAGGGGTGTAACAAATTACATCTTTTTTTTTTTTTTTTTCTTTTTTGGTTACTAATTACTTATATGAATGACTCTATCATAAAATTAAAATAAGTAATGATTTATAATAATCATGAGATGCAACATGCATTTGGATTCTCATCGCTGAAGAGCTGAGGTGGTGGGATTCTCTCAATCATGTAGAGAGGTTGGTTATATTGATACATCATCATCCTATTCATATGTTCTTCATGATAATTATGATTATGATTATGATGATAATTATCACTAATAACCGTATTATTATTATGATGATGATCAATATTTTCTTCTCCACCTAATTCTTTCTTCATTACTTCCTCGTCATTTTTGTTATCATCTTCTTTCTTCGCCTCTTCTTCTGCCGGTTTTTCGACTCCCTTTTCTTCGGGCTTCGCTTCCTCAGAAGCAGAAGGCTTCTCCGCTTCTTTGCTTTCTTCGTCTTTTTTCTCGGGTTCGGGTTCAGGTTCGGGCTTAGGCTCGGGCTGAGGGACAATTGTGGCTTGCTTTTTAGTCCTTCGATAAACATAGTCGACGAGCTTGTTTGCGTCCATTGTCCCCGTCACCGTCACTTTTCCCGTGCTTAGCTCGGTAATAGCTGTTTGAACTCCTTTATTACCAAATTAAACACATAAATTAGTTACAATTACAATTAACATAAATTGATCATTGTGAGATTAGAAAATTTCAAATTGCGACATGAAAGTATTTTTGGACTTGAGTTGAGAAATGATAGCATATGTCAATAAATGAATATTGTGAAAAGTGTCATATAGCAAATATCTCCTTTTAGGAGTTCCTTGTTCAATACCAACTATATATTTGAATCACAAAAATAAAAAGAAAGCATAAATTAATATTCATTCGAATTCTTTTAAGTTTGGTGGCATGAAGATTGTCTTTCTGAACTACTCTCTCCAAATATGGCACACGTACCATAAAAGGAAAGTGCCAATATATAAATTTAAATATATATGTGTCACCAAACAATGAAAACATAAGAATTAGTTGCAAATAGTTTGGAGAATATACCTCTCATTTTGAGAATCTTGGTCTTAAGTTGGTCAGCACATGGCTCACAATGCATGTTCACATTTAGCTCAACCGTAACTGGTCCACTAACCTAATAAAAATGAAGTCACAAATATAAATTAATTACATAAGAAATATAAACGGGCATGTGAATATGAGTAAGTAATTAATTAATAGATGATTTTAGTTATTAATCATATAAATATACAATATTTTCATAATAATCAACATTTTATACACGTTTAATAGTTTTAAAAAAATAAAATTGTACCGACAATAAATTTAAGACAATCCGATTTATAATTTTTTGTAAACGTGTACATACCCAAAATGACTTAGTAAATGAAATTTATTTCGCCGAAAATTTGTTTATATATTTATAATAAACGTTCACTATTTTTATTATTATTTTATATGTAGGATAAAAATCTAAATTTTTGTTAATTTATTAAATAAATATATATACCTGGGAAGTGATTAGTTGAGGAATAGGTTCACCCTCAGAAGAAGGCAAAGGTGAAAGAACTTTGGTTCGTCGTTTAGTCCTCTTTGTGATCTTATTACAAACCGCTTCAGGATCCACTATTCCTTTGATCGTCACTTCGTTCTTAGCCATGTCTATCGTCACCGCTTCAACTCCTGAATCATCCATACCATACCATAACATATATGAGCATGTATGTATATATGCATGCATGTATCATGTATGTCAAGAGAGAAAGAGAGTACCTCTGATTTTCATGATAGATCTCTCAATCTTCTTAGCACAGCCAACACAATGCAAGTCCACAAACAACACAAAAGGAAGAGCTGGTTTTTCTTCTTCTTCTTCTTCTTTCTTCTCTTCAACCACTTTCTCTTCTTCCTTGTTATTCACCTCTTCCTATATTTACATGCAAAAGACATTAATAATATTTGGAAATAGAGTTGCAATAATATAATATGACATTTATTCATTATTATTATTACCTGCTTAGTAGCTGCTTCTTCTCCCATTTTTTAGCTTACGTAAGACTCAAATTTTTTGAGGACTAGTCAATATGAAGGAATAAGAAGAGAATGTGAGAGGTTATATATGTGAAATCAATGAATGATAAATGGACGGTGGTTTTATTTCAATCCTCTCAAATAATGTAAAAATAATATATTTTTTAAAAGCCAAACTGTGTGATTCCTGAGCACATGCACTGCCACTAAACCATACAAAGATTGCTTCTCTATATTCTCTTTTTCTATTATTTAGTATATACCAATATTTATCTTCTTTTTGGAATTCTTTTGATTTTTCTTCAATTTCCAAACAAATGAAAAGCGATGAGAGAGAGAGAGAGGAGAGAGAGAGAAAAGAGGGGGAGAGAATGCACTTCTGTGTTGGCAAATTTATAGATGGAAAAAAGTGAAGTGAAATTAATTAATTATAAAGAAATAAGAGGATCAATTGTGTAATTAATTAAAAAATATACTTTTTATTCACCACCTCCTATGATATGGTGCGTTTGTGTGTTAATATCTTCATGAGTGACGTGTCATGAAAAAAGTAACGTATTTCGTTAAGACAAGCTGTATATACCATCATTCGAAGGTCTAGCCACGACTGAAATCATAAGATAACATAAATTAAGAGATTTTGTGACTAGTCACGTATAGCATGTCATAAGAAAAAAAAAACCTACGTATATATTTTTTTATTTTTGTACATGTGAATTGAGGAATATTTGTGTTCCATCTTTCCAATCAGAATACACTAAGTCATTTTTTTAAATTTTATTGTTATTATTATTATTATTATTATTTTTATTATTATTATTATTATTATTATTATTATTATTATTATTATTATTATTATTATTATATTTGAAGTAAGTTAAAAGATGATGACATAAGTGGACATATAATCGGAATAATTTGTCTGCTGATTTGTATCTCCTTCAATATATCTCTATTTAAATTAAATCACGTCATCATTTTATATCATGATTATATTATCTTTTATTGTTCAAGAATAAGTTAAAATATACCGAATATCAAATCAAAGTTGTTGAAGTATTTATTAGCCGTATACAATAAGAAATATATAAAGTATGTAAAAAAAATTGAAGTACTCGTATTTCTGAAATTTTGTAGAAGCCCTAAAAACAGAAATCAATATTCTATATTTAGTGAACTACGTGATAATTAATTAGAAGTAATCAAAGTCTTTGAGTAATTACTTTTTAGATTACCGAGTTTGATTGAAAACGAAGTATACTTTTCTCTAGTCTTTAATTAGTGCGTTGTAAATTAAATAAACTAGTAGATTCCCAAATACTAGGATAGCTTTTCTAGAAAAATGACACGATCGATGAAGAAAAATATGAGTGTTTCGTCTACGATCCTAATTAATTAGCGAGTACTTAGGCCACAAGCAAAAAATAACACACATCCATTTGCATATAAAAAAGCACACTCTATTCTTTGGGATCATTCTAACGTGAGGATGACGAAAATGTGTTTAAGTTTTGCGTGTAAAGATACACAATCACGAAAGACACTTCTCACATGCATTAACCTCTTTTTTATCTTCATTTTGGAGTATTTTAAATGGGGTTAATGTAATTATTAGTCATGTGAATTAGATGGTTTTTTTTATGTAGTATAAGTTTGGTAAATTGTTGTTAAATGGTATACTCAAGTTATTTACGGTTTTTTTGGGATCAATTTAGTTCAAATATATTTTCTCGCTTATTTTAGAAAATAAAATAGCAAATTTTTTAAAAAATCGAAATAAATATGTCAGCTAAGCATATTGTTTATTTACAACAAAGTAACAAAATTTGGTTAAATCCGAATCTTTTATGTTTTGGTTGACTAATTACTCAACTTTTGTTTTAAAAACTGATATTAGTGATTTTCTCAATTTCGTTTCAATTTTGTTATCATTAGTAAAGAGTGTTCTTTTATTTATTGAATTGAATTGATCCTTGTTCAATTGTTTTGAAGCTGCGAATGAGTTTTAGGGTTTTAAACCTAAAAGGAATATAAATGTTAGGTTATAATGTCTTGAACTACAGAAGTCCAACAGAATTTGAGAATAATTTAATTTTTTTGCCACTTTGGAATGTTAGATTAACGTTTGATTGACTTGATTTGAGAAATCTTTTCTTTATATGTTTGGAAATGGACATACGATTTTCCTCTCCCATAACATGGTTCTTTACAAACTTGACAAATTGCCTATCCATTTATGGCTAATTTATTTGCTTTGGTTCATATCTTTCTCCAATCTATCAAATCAAAAGCAAACCAACTAACCAACTTTGACAGAAAAAAGTAAAATAGTTAAATTGCAATTCTCATTCCTTAGTTAGGTTTGTTTCCCAAGTTTTAATACTCTTTTTTTTTTTTATGAAAAAGAAATAACTTTGGAGAAAAAGACTGACCCTCCTTTTATGAATATATGGAAAGATGAAAGACAAGGTCCTATGCACAAAAGTTGTAACACGTGAGAATGACTCAGCTAAGGGACATTTCAAAAAAAGTCCCTTAATTTGTTTTTATTATAAAAAAAAATCCCTTAATTGAATGGGTTTGGTTAATTTATCACCTAGAGTTCTCAACCACCTATTATTTTTTTCCTTTTATTTAGGTTATTAACACAACAAATTTTACCTCAACCAAAGGTTAAATCAAATTACTTTAGCTAAAAAAAAAGGGAATTAAATAGTATAGTCTTTTAAAAAGAGTGGTTTTTTAAAATGATCAATGTTTAATATATTTTTGGTAAATGACCCTGTTAAATTTTAACGAAATTTTAAGACGAATTCGCCCAAATTTTTTCAAAAGCTTCCGAAATGAAAAATGACTAAACTGTAAAGTTATCTTGTTAATTATTATGCCACGTAAATAATAAAGCTATTAATCAAAGTTTAACCAGATGTTGATAATTTTGCAATAAACACATTAAACGTCGATCATTCAACCAATTTTTTTAAAAAAAGAAAGCACATGTGAAAAGATGGGTTGACTTCTTTGATCATTTCTATTCCTTTTCCACAAATCACCAAAATGTTAATTTTTTTCCCTTACTCCAAAATGTATTATATTGTGTATAATTTCATTATAGTCCGAAGAAGAATCTAGAGTATTTCCGGAGATAGTACATGAAAGTAATCAAACTCAACCACCCAAACTCACCTTTTCTTTTTCTGCTAGACCTAAACATGAATGATTGAAAAGTATGTATGTATTTATGCATTATCACTCTATAAAAAGAATAAGATCTCGAGGACTAAATGTTTCTCTTTTATTAGAGACAATCAACTTACTAAACAATATAAAATATGTATTGAAAAAATATATAAAAATCTTAAGCTCATGATATGTGTATATATATATATATACATATAAAAGAAAGAGAAAACCTTCAATCGATGAAAAGGGACTTAATAGTTGGAACTTGGAATCTACTTTGTACACATATTAAGTTAAATAAAAGGCAGGTATAATTAAGAAATTAAAATAAAACCCCTTGGGTAGCTACGAGGTTGCAGATTCGATAACAAATTTTCAAAATGTATTATTAATGTATATTATATTTAATCGTAAATGATTGTTTTATGATTATGTTGCTGACCGCGGTAATTATATATGAATATGATATTGCATTATTCTTGTCCTGAATAATCATGGAAAATAATGGTGATGCTAAGGAACAGCACACAAATTTAGTTCTTAGTACTATTGATTGCATATATCTCTTTATTTTCTTCTACAATAATAATAATAATAATAATAATAATAATAAGACAAAAACTCGTTAATCTCTGGTTGACCTGTTGGATTTCCGCTTGGGAATGAAGGTGTAAAAATAATTTATCTTTCTTGCGTAATAATCATATGTATTTCTTTTTTCAATTTACAGAAATATAGAATATGATGTAATTTATCCTATATATATAGTGGAACTACTTTATAGTCTGGCTAGGAGAAAGCCATGTCTATTGAAACAGCAACTAAAAGATGATCATGCATGAGCTGAAGAGAAAGCGAAAGTGATATATATATATATATATATATATATATATAATTTATCAAAATATTAAAATTATTAAAATGAAAAAGGACAATCTGTTTCATATTTTTTTTTAAACAACTGTTACGTAAGCACATTGACTCAATAATATCGAAAAAATAATCCGATACATAATTATATGTAAACGACTAACGTAAGCATATTAATTATTTATAACATATTTATATAATATTCATTATTTTCAAAAAAAATTATGCTGACTGACTAAAACATATAAACTGATACATCTATATATATAGATATAAACGAATAGTTGTAGAACATGCATTGGTCTAAGCAAACATGATCAAAAGAACATCACTCAGTTCTAATGCTGTGTTGTGTTAGAGGAGACCTTGTTTGGTCCACTATCAGAATTTCTTTTTTCGGACGAGACATTTGTTTTTGGTTTTTAGCTATTCATTCATGGTCAAAGCAAGTTATCATATATATATATAGGTCCACGATATAGTATATCTTCGAAGATTTCAAAGCACATATATATACATATATGAATTATTGTGGCGTAAATTATATAGATATAGTAGATATGAGAATGTAGAGCTAAATAAAAACAAAATGTGGAAAAGGGAAACATGCTTGCATGGTAAGGAATGTGGAGCAATCGACTTGGTTCAATGCACATACATATATATATATATATTTGTGAATGTATATATATCTACGTAGTTATGATGGGTCTCCTTAAAGCTTCTTCTTTTATCTGTTACCTTTAGACACAAACAATCAAATCAAATTCACTGTGCACTCTTATACAAACAAGGCTTATCCCTTTCGCCTCATAAAAAGAAATGTTTATGGAAAGAATCAAGATTCTTTGAGATAACAATTTAATCACCAAAGTGAAAGCATATATATATATATATATATACATATCACATAGCATAAGACATTACCAGCGTGGATCCAGAAACTTTTAATTTGTAGAAGAGTGGAGGAAAAAATATTACATAATTTTGGAATTTTAAGCTCTATACTTTGTTATTTCTTTCCGCAAAAAGTAAGATTGCATTCCCTATATATATATTTACACGAGTAATAGCATTAAACTATAATTATCTTTTAGTAATGTCGTTTCTCTGGTCTATAAGAAAAACGACATGTGGTTTCACAAAAAGTAATAACTTAATTCCACAAAAAGAAGGACGTACACTATTACTACTATTTTCTAGTAATGTCGTTTCTGTGTGTTTACAAGCAAAACGACATGTAGTGTCTACTCCCGGGAAGAGAGATACATCTCGGCGAGGGCGGCGTAGAGAGCGGCTCCGAGAGGAAGAGCTTCCTCGTCGATGAAGAAGAACGGGGAGTGCGGAGAATGGACGGCCCCGATTGATTCGTTCCTGATCCCGAGGTTGAGCATTGTCCCCGGGACGAGCTGCTGGTAGAAGGCGAAGTCCTCGCTGGCCATCACTTTGCGGGCCCTACCGACGCTGTGCGGGCCCACCATGAGCTCCCCCACCTTGATGACGTGGCGGTGGAGGTTCTCGTCGTTGGTCACCGCCGGAATTTGCGGGTATTCGTCTTCCATTAAGTCGACCGTCGCCTTACATTGGTGCACCAATGCTTGCCCTTCCACCACCTTTTGTTTTTTTTTTAATTATGATTGTAAAAAAAAAAAAACTACAAATTATTAAGTCACCTCAAATGTTAAAGATTTTTATTTCTCTTGAGATCATATAGAGAAATTTCATATTTTTTAGACATAAAACACACCAAAATATTACTATTGGACTTTTTGACATATTTTAGGACGAAAATGTTATTAAACTTAATTCGTGCGGATTCTTGCGGAATTATGCGGGTTTTCAAGGTAAAAAAGATTTAAAATTTGGAAATCCGCATATGTTCAACCGAATTCGAGAAATTTTGTGACGTTTTGAGTGATATTTTGATGTGTTTTTGCTGATTTTTGCATTTAATCTGTTTTCTGTTTTATGTCAGATAAAATTATACAAATCTTAACAATACTACCCTTATAAATATGAAAGTAGGGTACACTCCATTTTTTCCTTATCAAATGGATATATCTTCATCGGTTTCTTGACCAAGCTTGTAATCACTTCGCCGGAGAATCTAATATTTTCTAATATAACATAACATACCTCTTTGAGTCGACGAACAAGTTGGCGCAAACCGTCGGTCGTGAGACATCTCAAAGTGCCTCCGAACTCGACTTCCGACGGAATCACATCGAGCTCGCTCCCACCTTTCATATACGTCACAGACAAAACCTATACAAAAACAAAACAAAAAAATCAATAATTTAAGGGCTATTGTATATAGTAGTAGCCTTATATACTCTTACTATTTTGGATATCTCGAATATTTCGAAAAACTCGTATAAATGGTCTCAGTGATTATGTGTCATTACGTTGTAAAAGAACAACGTAAATTGACATGACACGTAAGCAGTAGGGCCATTTACACAACTTTTACGAAACGTTGGACATATCCAAAATAAGTTAGTAAACTAGGGTCTTTTCGCTGAAATTTTGATAATTTAACTAGATTCAAAACCGGGTTTCACTTCAGGAATATCGACACGAAACCTGGCTGTTGAGAGGGTCGCTCTCTCTCGAGACGAGGTGTTGGAGAGCGAGAACGGAGAACGAGGCGGCCACGACGGGGTCAGAGGCCCGGTGAGGCTCGCCGGCTCCGGCGGATTTTCCGGCAATTTTGACACGAAACATCGAGAGCGCCGCAAGAAGCGGGCCTCCGGCGGTGGCGATGCTTCCGGCGGGAGTTTGGAAGTCGACGTGCATCGAGAATATTGCTTCGGAGTCGGCGAGAGCGCCTTCTTCGATCATCCTCGACGCTCCCGACCCTCCTTCCTCGCCCGGTTGGAATATGAGCCTCACCCTTCCCTTCAACACGAAATTTCGATCTTCACACGGGAAAATTAACTTAAGACGTTGGGTTACGAGATTTGCACTGTGAGACTATTGTAGGAATTTCTATCCATGTTTTAATTAATAGGCATTGTAGTTCCTAACATAGTTAAGTTCGTAATTTCACGACGCTTCCAACTAGAAGTTTGTGGGTTCAATCTCACATGCAACAAAAAGCTGCATTCGAAAAATATGCATGTTTTGATTGATACACATTGTGGTTTCAATAGCTAAGTTTGATGATTTCATGCCACTATTTAGAATAGGAAGTTGTGAGTTCAATTTCCAGATGCAGCAGAAATTAAGAGGCATTTGATTGTGAAGAATGGAATGGCCTTAGTAGGCGTTAATGGATTCAAGGACATCAAATCGCAGCCTATTTTTTTGACAGTTGTACTTCTATACTCTCGAATTAGAAAGAAATTCTTTGCATTATTGCATTAGAAAACGCAGAAGTCATGGATTCAATCCTCACATGCAGCAAAAACTAGTAGGCATTTCATCGTCGAGGATGGAATGGCCTTAATAAGGTATTAGTGGATTCAAGGACATCAAATCGCAGTCTATTTTTTCGACATTTGTATTTCTAGACTCGAAGCAGAAAGAATTTCTTGGCATTATTGTATCAGAGAACGCAGGTTTGTTGCTTCTTTACTCAATCAACAGGCGTTTGATCATCTAAAATTGAATCCCCTTAAAAGTGCATTTCATGGACTGAAACATTTTTCCAAAGCTAACAAGTTCTTCCCTAAAAAGCTTCTTACTTTCCGCTCACCCAGATAGTCATCACTCAACCAGAATCACTAAAATAAGAAAAAGAGCAAACCTTGAGTTGACTTTTGCGTTGACTGAGCAACTTGGCGGCGCCGAGAAGCATGGTGGCGTGAGCGTCGTGACCACAGGCATGCATTTTGCCGTCCACTTTGCTCTTGTGTTCCCACTCAACCATCTCCTACCAAAAACCCGTCTCCGATCATCAAAACCAAACCACACAAAAACCGGAAAAAAATAAAAAACAACAAAAGATTGAACCTTTAACCAACGTAAACATAAAGAATTTGAGAATAGGCAACCTTTTTTTATATTTAAATACGTTGTAAATTGCCAATGCGTTTACGTTCACGTTCAACTCTGCAATTTTTGAAGTCCAAAGATAGTTAAATTTTATAGGTTTTTCTAACACATTATTTTAAAAAAAGGGATTATAAGCGGTATAGCCATATCAAAGTTAAAAATTGCTAAAAATAACCAAATGTTTTATAATTATAAACGAAAATAAACCGCTTAAGATTACAATTATACCCCTGAATAAAAATCGTAATTAATAAAAATAAATTCGAAAAAAAAAACATTTCAACCGTCTAATAGAAAACTCACTACCCACGAGTAAATAAACGAATATAAGCGAATTCAAATTTTGAAACAGCGTCACTAAAAAAAAATAACCGCATCAAGTTAGAAAAAGGAAAATAAAATTTACAAAAAACAGTTATGTTTTAAAAATGAGAACTATTGAAACTGAAAAAAATTAAAAAAAAAGTCGCGTAATATGTTTGGGTTATTTAATTAAAAAATGCCAAAAGCATGACTAAATTACAATAACATTGTTTAAAAGTGTTATTTAGTCCAATTTTTCTTAAAAAGATTAGGCCTAATTTATTTTAAATTTGGATATTCTTTTGAACTTAATTTAAGTTTTAAATTTGTGGGCCATTGCTTGACTATTGAATTTTGGACTTTATCGGTTATAAATAAATTTATATGACTATTTACTAAAAAGTTTTTAAAACTAGTAAACTAAGAATTAGCCTAAAGATTAAGGCAAAAAGACTCGAGCTTTGACTTCGAGAAGTACCGTACTTGCATAGGCAGAGCGTCCATGTCGGCGCGGAGAGCCACCACCGCCGCCGTAGAAGAGTCGTCGCCGGCGATCTCAGCGACGATTCCGGTGACGGCGAGAGGGTGGGAGTAAGCGACGCCGAGAGCTCGGAGCTCGCGGCGGATGAGAGCGCTGGTTTCGTGTTCCTCGAATTTGAGTTCGGGGTTCGCGT
Source organism: Urtica urens (assembly GCA_958296335.1). Classification (NCBI taxonomy): domain Eukaryota; kingdom Viridiplantae; phylum Streptophyta; class Magnoliopsida; order Rosales; family Urticaceae; genus Urtica; species Urtica urens. Next base: position 18,713,337 of record OY282530.1, on the reverse strand, counting down.
GGATTTGGTTCCTGATCGAGATCAGCCATGGTTTGATCTCTTGAGCTTCTCGGAGAAGTTCTAGAGCTGGGTTTTGTTCGTCTTGAGATGATTGGCAACGGAGGAATAAGAGAAGGAATAAGATCCAGAGAGACGTGAAACTCAGAGACCCGAAACAACTCATCTTTTCTTTTTTCTTTTTTCTTTTTTTTTGATGTTTTTTGAGTCATAGTGTCATTGATGGACGGATATTCCAAAAAAATATTATTAAGAATTTGATGAGTTTTCCTGTCAACTTCAGAATAAAAATGAAATTTATTTAATAAAATAAAAGTAAGGAAGTGGGACGGTCAACATAATACTATCTTTGTTTCTCAATCCACTGGCTAGTTTGTAAGTGATTTATATATACACATTTTATTAATTAAATTTAACAAAAAATTTGGCGAAATTATTGATGTTTATTATCTCATTTTTAATATACGTTTCGTTATACTTTTGTTAGTGATCAAAGTGTTTAGGTGTCAAAATCATTAATTATATTTATTTTATTAAATTTCGGCCGTTAAAAATATTTAACTTGAGCTGAACATTATCTATGTTTAAAAGCCTATTATACTTAATATGGTTACATGTTTATATGGTTATTAACTAAAATATTTTAGTGCACCATAAAGAGCCCCATTGCAATTTTAGTGACTTCTGTGTGTCTGAAAAACTTAGCTCATATATGGACTTCTCTCTTATATGTGATTCTTTCACAACCACGAATTTTTTGTTTCATGTCTTTTCTGTGTGTTTGCTTTCGTGTGTACGTGTGTCTTCTGACTGAAGTTACAAAATCTTGTATTATCTGTGTGTACGTGTGCCTTGTGATTGAAGTTACTAAATCTAAGTAGAATAGTTTACAATTACATGCAAAGTATACGAGTTTGTGGAGTCAGAAAGTAGAATATTCGCAAGTAAATACAATAAAAGGAGTAACTTTATTCGTATCAAGAACAGTCACATGAAAGCAATTAAAAGTATAATTCAGAATCATAAATAAACAAAAAAATATAGGCTCCAATAAAAGGGAAAAGAAAACAGCAGTCAGTCCCACCAGCTATAACAATTACAATGCAATATATACACGTGGTCTAAATAATTAAACAAAATATCTAAACATTAGAAAATTCTAAAACCCTATAATTTAAGCAACAACAAAACATCTTATTACAGTCAAGATTCTCTCCTCCAAAAAGTAGGTCATACTTTAACACATCTCCAAACACTGGCAAAGCAAACGAACAAGACTGCAACCATAGCAGCCCTAAACGTCAAGGAAACAAGCCTTTTCCCAGACCGAGAAGAACTCTTCGAAAGGACCTTCTTGCTTGCGGAACAAGTCATCTCCTCGCCGGGTCCTTTAACCTCTTTATCATTTACAGAACTCGCCATACTCTGTAAAGAAAAGCTCTCTCTCTGCAACTCAATGATAGGGTTTCTCAGATTAGGGGAACCGAGAAAATAATCAGATTCTAAGTAAAGATCGCTGAAGCTTCAACAACGCGAATTACCTCCGTTACCACTGATTTCGATTCCTCTTCGACTTGGAGACCGAAAAGACGACGTGACTCGACGGGCTTAACGCTGCAGCTGATTTGCAGCTTTTGTTGCAATCGGATTCTTCTCAACGCGCTTCCTTGTTCCTTCATGAAAAGAGGCACACCGGTTTCATCGTCGTTCACGAGATGATTCCGTGGCCCACGAGCTCTGATTTGGATTCCCAGCCCTTCTTCTTGATCCAAAATCGAGTTCAATCTGTTGCTCGTTTCTGCATTATCTGATGGAAAACCATATTTGATGTGAGAATCGCCGGGGACGGAACAAGCCGTGTCGTGGTCTTCCAGAGTCGAAACTTCCGTCTCAAACTGCACAAAGATTGAACAACATGAGTAAAAAGTAAAAATAAATTACTATCTTGGTGTAGTGTGAGAAAGGGAATTTCACAATATATGTGCGTGGGGTAAAATTCTATTTTTATGTGATAAAACTTTATTATACAATATATGTGCAAAAAGACAAAACAACTCCTAACAAAATTTTGACCACAACATACCGCAATTAGTATTAAAATCTGCAAAATAATGCAATCCACCGCAATTGGTCATAGCTTTTTTGTTTTTGTTTTTTCACATATATTTCGTAATAAAATTTTATCACATATAAACGTAATTTCACCCCTATCACAAATATATTCTGAAATTTCATTTTATCTCACCTTTACATCGTCCAATGCCTTGCTATCGGAGTCCAGAAAACCATGAGAGCAAAAAGCTTCCATCTCATCGGGGTTGTTGAGAAGGGAGTTCATGAACTGAGTGATTGTGTCTGAATCATTGGTCCCGTATTGCATTTGGTCCGCGTATTGTTGTCTGTTCTTCGAAGCAGGGAAGTACAAGGAAGATGAAGTCAGTTCTGGTTGCATCTGCGGATGCAACGGCGAAAATATCTTGCAATCGAGCGGCTCCGGCGGTGGAGCGTAGAACATTTTCAAGTCCTCCTCTAGCTGCAGTTCGTCCTGAATAGCTCGATGAATTATTAATTTATACAGATGAAAATAGCAATAAAAAAAATCATACTAAGATAGTCAAATTTTCTTATTCTATGAGTTAATCGAAATTGCGAGGCTTTCTTTCTTTGAAAAAATAAACAAAAAACCTTAAAAGTTATACAGATCTTTCAGTATCCCAAATTTCTCCTAGGAATTTTCAATTCCAATTTGTGCACGGAAAGTAACTAACTTTTCGATATAGTGAAATCCTCTCCTCTGGCTGTATATATTAGTTCTTCGTGACTTGGGTTTTAGCGTATAAATATGTTCTTGTTTACTTAATTCACTTGGTTATTGTCATCCTTTTATAACAGCCAACGTCCAGATAACCAGATAAATATAAATGCCCTAATTGTAATTTCTTTTTTTTTAACTGAGACATAGTGTACCTGATTTGTGATTTGATCGAGAAGAGGTACGGCTTTGGAAGAGATCTCCTCGGGCGTTTCGGCCGCAAAACATTCGCTCTTCGCCGAAGACTTTTCGAGAGGCTTCTCAAACGACTTCGGTCCCGGAATCGTTTCGACGTCGGACTTTGTGTCTTCAACGCAAGACTTCATGTTCGGCGAAGCCTCTTCTTCGCAGTTCCAACCTTCGACAGTCTCGTCATGTTTCTTGAACAATCGGCAAAGCACGAACGGGTTCTGTACACAAAACAAACAAACAAATTGTGTAAGAAACACAACATTGTTTTTTTGTTAAGAATCTAAAGACTGGATTTATACAAAACAAAATACATAAGCAACACATCCCACTTAAAATACTTGACCTTAAGTGACTTGATTTCCAAACCCCAAATTAATATCTATCTTACAGAAACAACCCTAAAAGAGCTTAAAACCGAAGAATTTTGAAGACTTGACTAAAACAAACTCCAAACCCGAAACTAATTCGACGAACAAAATGCATTAAGAAACAGAATACTCTTTCGTAACTTGAGAATTTTGAACATTACAGAACGACTATTTCCAAACCCGAAATCAGTTCAAACCTACTTCTGTACGAGTTCAAAACCGGCAAAAACAGTAACACTTCAGAAAGTACTAAAAACTAATACGTTTCTCGAATCTACACTTGAGCTCTGAATCGATCTATAAAGGGACAAACCTGGCCGGGGTTAGTTCCGTCGAGCTCCTTGAGCGTGGAGCGATACTCGTGCATTACCCAAAAAGTCCTCGTCCCTTTCGGAGCACGCCCGGTGTAGAAGACAAGCGTCTTTTTCTGCCCAATCTCTTTCGCTCCAGACTTTATCTTCCGATCTTTTCCGGTGGCTTTCCAATACCCTTTGTTCGTAGCTCGGTTAAGTCTATTCCCGTTCGGATATTTCCTGTCCTGAGGGCAGAAAAAAAACCACTCCGGATCTCTCGTCGGAATCCTCGATAAATCTGAATCAAATCAATAACAACACCACAGTCACTAAACCTAAAAAAAAAAAAAAAAAAAAACCTACGAATCAATAATGCCATTTCCGCAATCCGATAATTTGTTCATTTCCTTCTAATTCAATTGGATATATAACGAATTTCGTCAGTGTCGTAAGCTGATTTCAGTAGTTTTGAAAAGAAAAGAATTAGGGCTAAAAATTACCAGGCATATCCCAAGGCTCCCATTTGCAGACGTCGATCTCGCGGATGACGGAGACGTGTTCCTCTCCGCCGTTAATCTTGTACCTCAGGTAGAAATTCACGAGCTCTTCGTCCGTAGGTCTGAATCGAAACCCTAGAGGCAGAGCGCTCAGGGACATAACCGTCGTTTCACCGACTGCCATCATACAGAGACTCTTTCTCGCAAAATTGAAACAACAGAACAGAAGAGAGCTCTCTCTTTCTTTCTTCTTTCTCCAACGATTCGGTAAAAGCTTTCAGTTCGATTTCGTGCTCTGATTTGCTTCCATGGATTTTACTTTTCCTAAAAAATATTTTGTTTATTTAAACAGAGAAAGTGAAAAAGAAGAAGAGACCGAGTTGTTAGTTGTGAGAGAGAGAGAGAGCTGAGTTGGTTTTATTGTGTCTGAAAGACGAGGATCAGAACCCGCGTTGTTTTAATCCCGTGGCTTAACCGCGTTACATTTTCACCCTCGTTTTCACTTTTATTTACGGAGATATGCCACTGTGTATGCGTTGTCATGTTACAGAGCCACAAGGGTATAAAGAAGATTTTGCTCAGAAGTAGACTATGAATCGGAGGTTGATGTGGCAAGCCAATGAAATTCCGACACGTACCCAGAATCGTCAGCTGAATGTTTGTGGGTCCCGCAAATATAGTGTAAATAAATGAACTTATGAAGTTGCATGGATCTTGGCAGCAACTTCTGTGGTCCTTCCTAAATTCACGTTACAAAATGTTTCCTATTTAAATTATTTATTTAGTTAAACAATTTTTTTCCTATATATATTGCTAAAATAATAAAAAAATTAAAATGGTTTGACTTGTGTATATATTTGTTTGATTGGGTCAGTGGTTTCTGTGTGCAATCCTAAAAGCCTTATAGGCGAAGGAAAGCAAAATAGTGGACGTGGGTTTTGAGATAATAATTTTACATGTCCCATTTAATATATTAAAATATACATCTATTTAAATATAGATGGATAGGAAACAATATATTGATTAAACATATATGGATACATTATGATTTTTCATTTGCAGTTGTGAACTTGATAAATTTAACTTCCTTAAAATTGTTAGCTAAATAAAATGATACATAAGATAAAAACTGAAATAATGGAATTTTCCCTGTAAGAGTGATCGAAGTCAAAAGTTAGTGGAGAATTGGAATTGACTGAACGCGTAACGTAACATTTACCTCTTTAAAAAAGGACGATAAAAAGAAATTAAAAAAATTGATTATTTTTTTCATATTTTTCCCACTTTTGAGAAGCTCGTATTACAGATAAAGGTTTGAAACTCTGAATGTCCACAAAATTTCCATCGATATTTCTTATGTTAATTGGTTGCTGAAAAAAAATACTTCATGTTTCTTTTAAATATTTCGATGGGAATCAAATGCTTTGTCAACACAATTTATATTCTTACATTATTTGCTAGAAAATGTCTATGAAAATTTTGCATTGTGCTCACTAATTCGTTTTAATATATATAATTGAATGTATGACTTTATATGCTTGTTAGGAAAAAATTAAGAAGTAATTTTTTAAACAAAATTGTGAATGTATTAAAAAAAATTGGCATTTCTATTAAAGTATATTTTTTTCCTAATGATAAATAATTTAGTTTTTTCTCCTAAAATTTATTTAAAGGAATTCATTAACAAGCAATATATTTTAATATTATTGACTCACTGACCAATCATCTGAATAAAATGTTATGTTCTACAATAACAATGATCGACCAACCACCTTGTACGTGAAAATTAAACCACCACTCTCTGATTTAAATTATTTATTAATTTGTCCATTTATCACGTTAAGTGGGGTCGCCTATGTTTGAGATCTATCATAGATAATTAATAGCACGAACAAGAAATAGTGCTGTGGAAAAAAATAAAGAACAAATTAATCACCGAACAAGATTCTCTTATATTGAATTTGGATATGTTGAATTGTGGCATTATGAGATTGAAAATTAATAACTTTTTTCAAACTTCATATCATGGTTTCGTGCCAATCTAGAAGCTATGAGATAAGAAGTTCAAATCTTAATCCACTAAGAAAATTAATTTTAATATGAAAAAAAGGAATAAAAAAAACAAAAGACCCAAGTTTTTTTTCATTGTTTAATAAGTAACAAGCTAAAAATTATTTGTGATGTACTTGCGGAAACAAACAACCCAACTAAAATATTAGATGATTAAAGAAATAGAAAATAATGATCATCCATGGTAAAGAGCTAATGGGTTTCTAAATCACAAGGCAAAAGCAATATATATATATAGATAGATATATAGATATACCCACCTTTTCTAATATATTTTGGATTAGTATTCGGTTTTAATAGATAATTCAATAATTTATTACTTATATCTCTTTAAACTTTTTAAACAAAATATCTCATCTCTATCAAGCTCAAAACTTTCATAGAGATCTCAACTTTCTATTGTACCTTTTACAGGAAAGTATTAAAATTTAGACCAAAGTGACATAAAGTTCAAAGCTTTAAAGCAAAACACAAAAAAATTCAGCGACCAAGAGAACAAAATTCTCTTAATTTATAGACCAAATGTGCCACAAAAACTCAAAACCTCTCTTATCCTTTCCACAAAAGAATTAGAGCTTTTTAATTTTAAAATACAATGAAGCTTATGGAATGAACTTACTAAAAAGTAAATAATTTCATAAACCAGCACATGACCAGAAGAGTGTTACTTTCACTGAAGAGGCAATTACGTAAAGCACAAGTAAAGGCAAAAATGTGAAGAAAGTAAACTTTGTATTGACTTGAATGTAGTGATACATCAACAAGAGTTTTTGGACATGGACATCACAAAATCCCACCCCAAAAAAAAGTTTTAAAGATGATCATATTTTTTTTTTTGCTTTCCTTCTTTCTTCCATTGATTAAAACCCAATATTTACAAAACCTACAAAAATTTATTAGAGAGCTTTTGGTTGCTTGGTCAAGAAGTCAACTGAAAGCAAGGCATGCGAATGGGAGAGAAAACGACGGTAAGTCGCGCGTGATCGGAGAGAGAATAGTTTTCGGGCCATCTTCCTTTTTCTGCCTCAGGAGGAAAAAGAACGGCGTTTTTCACACTGAAACCCGTTCTCTCTTTCTTCAAACTTCCTTCTTCTGTTGCAATTACATCGTCCCCTTTTTCCCGCCCCGTTCGATCCCATATTCTCTCCTGCCACGTCACCCAACAAACTCGACTAATTAGTTTGTAGTTTATAAGATACACATTTTTGTCTCTTTGACCAACTATGTCAATAAATGTCACAAATATAATAAGAGAAATTGTCTAAAATGTCATCACTTATCATGTTTTTGTTCTCATTTTTGTCTTAAAATTTGTCTATTTCTCAATTTACCCCTAAAAAGCTTGAAAAAAAATTACATTTAATTTTTTATCCGTTTCATACCGCTCCTTAATCTATCCCGATTATTTTAAACAAACTATTCAAAACTCAACCGATCTCTCTACTAAAGGTTTTGAATAGTTTAAACGTCTTTTTGAGTTTTTCTAGTGATAAAAAATAAAAAATTAGAGAAATGAGAAAAAAATAGAAGAGGTAACATTTTCGACAATTTCTCGTATAATAACTCAAGTAGAAATTAATAATCTTAAAACACTCTCGTGAAGCATTATATGAGATTTTTTTTTTCATTTTCTTTACCTGAAATTCTTTGAAATCAACGAGTCCGTTGCCGTGTAAATCAGCTTGATCCCATAAGTCCTTTGTCTCTTCATCGCTTAGTCCATAGCAATGTCCAATCAAATTCAGCTATGGAAATATAACAAACATCAAGGTTATTACGTTTTAAGTGTAAATTTAATTAGTGAAATATATTTATACGTACATGTCGAAGCGCTTGGCAAAAACCAGAGTAAGTAATGCAATCATCGTCGGGATCAGCCTTAAGAAACGCGAATGCGTCGTGCTCTGTAAGCGAAGCTCTGCGTAGTAGATACTGAAAATAAAATAAAACGCAAATTAATATTTGAAACATTTTATAAAGGAAAATAAAATAATGTACTAATAATCAAACTAACCTTAAACATGCCAAAAACCGCTTCGGTCCAACTAGTCTTAAGGAGCTTCTTATAGCCGTTGGGATTGAGAAGCCAAATGAAATCGACCCCACAAACATTCCCGCGATGGTTCCGATGACTGATCCACTTTTATGAAAAATACATATACTTTAAGTAAGAACATTTAAAGAAAAAATGACTTTTATCAATAAAAAAACCAAAAAAAGTTAGGTAATCAATCGACCTAAACATAAGAGAATTGAATTTCTTCAAACGTGAGCTACATCAAAAAACTATATAGTTTACATGGATAGTAATTACGTTAACTCTACAAGAGATGGTATTTCGGACCAACCTTGTGAGCTTCTGCGTCGGTGTACTGATGAGCTGTGTCATAAGACGACATGAAGCCTTGCGATCGAAGGAATTTGTAAACATTCCCGCTTTTGCTTCCATTCCAATCACTATAAAAATGTTATTTAACAAATTTAAATAAATAAATAAGCAACTCGAAGATCTTGAAACCAAAATCAAGCGATTCAAAGTCGTACGTACCCGCAGAGGATGATAGGCATCGGATTGAGGTTGTTTTCTTTCTGAAATGACTCAACGCCTTGCAGGATTTTGTAGACCTACAACATTAACACACAAGACAAATAATGATCAATTTATTCAAGATAATACATACTAGTCATATAAAATATTTGAGATTTGAAAATAACTCGCGTTTAGGTAAATAGTATATCCAATATATTTACACTCACAAAATATTGAAAATAACTCACGTAAGCAGTTCTTTACAGATTATTTACATGTAACAAACATTAAAAAAAGTAGATGTCACGTACTTAGGCTATTTACTGATAATTAATGAAACGTTGGTTATATTCGTATCCGTAAAGCTTAACTGATCAATTGCCCAATGTTGTGATTTGTTTACTTGTAGAAATAAGAAATATTTAAATATAAAATATGTTACCTGATTTAATCTGACTAGACACAAAGTGGAGTCGTGAGGGAAGACCAAGTGAGTGTTGACTATTAGGATTTCTTGTCGAGCATCGTCTTCGTTCGAAAATGTGGGAGCGAGCAATTCAACGTGTAAAAGTTGAGCTACTCGATCGCCACAGTCGTTGAATAGCAACTCTCGACTGTTCATCACTTTGAAACACTCCTTTCGAACTGCCGTTAATAAACCTGTTTTTATTTATTTATTATTTAAATTTTAATTATCAAATTCGAGTCACCTATTGGTGTCAACCCACATAATAACATTTTTTCATCAAGTTTAGGCGTCTATTTTATTTATGTTATATCGTATGTTTCCCTTATCTAAGTTTATGTATTTTGCATTTAATAAAAATTGTTCAAAATGTCACTTATTTATATGTTATTCTTATTTTATTTATTTTTATCAATTAACCGGAAGCATTAAAGAGTTGGGATAAAAACGTTAAAAGTATATAATTAAAGAGTAAATTTTAAGTGACATTTTGGCAATTTCTCTTTAAAAGATTACAGATTTATATCAATTCATTATTTTAACGTGACAATTTAGTTTTTTATTTTATTTAAACAAAACAACAATAGTACAATACCAATGTTTTGTCATAACTCCTTATTAAAAGCAAAAAAAAAAACAGTTATTTTCGGTAGTTAGTTAGTACTACTATCATCTCATTCGCCGTCTTGTTTGTAATAGAAGTTCATTTAAAAAAAACAAATATTTAATTATTCGGTTAATTATTGTTTAACCGCTTTCTATGTTTAGGCATATTAATGGAGTCATAGAGAGAGGCCGTACCGTCACCACGGTTATTTGTACGGCCGAGCTTGAAACTCTGATAGCCTGCAGAGCCAAGTCTCTTCTCGTATATCTTCACAAGCTCTTCATTCCCTACCCAGAATTCCTGTTTTTATTTTTTATTATTCAAAACTAATTATGACGTCATAATTCAAGATCATAATACCAGAATCATTTAATAACAGACCTGAAGGCAAATAATCGACGATCTCTCGTACAAAAGCCGATCCAATATGCTCTGGTTTCTCGTCATCCAAAACGCTCTGAAATCGCTCTCTCTGCAACTCGGATCCTGAAATCGCATATCGAATTATTTAATTAAAGGAAATTCAAAACGAGAATTGGAAGATTATAATAATAATACCTCGTGGTTGAGGCGCTTGTAAATTGGGGCTAGAATGTTGAAAGTTGTGCAAGTAATGCAAGGTTGCTGTTCTTGGTCTCTAATGGCGGAAGATATCGCGTAGCTTCCGATTCGAGAAATCCTTCCTCTCGTCGTCGTTCTTCTTTCTTTTCTCATGATTATTCTCTCTTGAAAATCGTATCTCTTTCTTACATATATGTCTGATACACGAGTGTATTATATATATATATATATATATATATATACTCTAAAAAGAATCTCTGTTTTTAATGAGAAAGAAAACAAAAAAAAAGCTTTCGCGAATATATTTTCCTTTTTCTTATATATTTTCTTTTTCTGCAGAGAGGAAAACAAGATTTGTGCTTTTCGTTATTTGAGTTTGATTTTGATTCGGGTGATCTTAATGATTTTAGAGAGAGAAAGTAGGGATGTTAACGGAAATACCGGTAAATCAGGAGAGAGAGAGAGAGAGAGATTGTGTGACGTGGCAGACAATAATAATATGAGTGAATATAATATTATACTAATGGGATTTAATGATTATAATAGTGATGGAAATAGTAACACACCTATGCTTTTTTGTTTCTTTTAATTAAATTAGTTTGTGTTTTGTAACTATAAGAGCCAACGTAGCTTTTTGTTGTATTATTTTTCTGTGGGACGGATGTATTGTTAGAGAAATCTAACAACAATCATACATAACCATATATTATTAAGGAAAAATATAAATAATTTAGAAATTGTGAGATGTAGTTTGTTTTCCTCGAGATATGTTGGAGAAACAATTGTGTCATTAGCGAATAATGAAGTAAGTATTTCTAGTACATCAAAATTAGTAGTTTTATTTATTAATATTAGAATGTATTTTATATCCACACATTTCAAATTGGTGATATGTATTCAATACACTAACTTGTGGTATATTGTTATTTTTGTTCATTTTTTTAATTTTGAAAACATGTTTATAGAGATTTTTCAATTTGTTGACAAGTTTCCCACTTGATCATATATTGCCATGCTCAATTTTCTTTCCAATGTATTCTCTCTTTTTGGGATATTAAATCGACAGAGTTAAAATAAATGTATTGAACTCATAAAAGTTCAATTATTTAAACACTTCGATCCAAGTCCATCAAATAATAATATCAAACTCTTTTCTAGATGTGACGAAATTATATTGAAATCCGCATATAAAATATAAATCATACAAAATTATAATTATTTTATTTTCTAGTTGTTGAACACAAAATCCGAAATCAACAATACTTTCATACTGCATCATAATTTTCCTGTTGAGATTGAGAAAATTAACATTTTTTTCCCCAAATTTAAATCTTTATTTACTTTATTAGAATAAAATCATATCCAAAAAGTGAAATTAGTATACAAACAACATGCATGTAAACCAACGGTGGTCATATATATTGTGGTATTATATTTTCTAGAAAAGGAATCAATAAATTTTAGTGGGCGATAAACAAATTATTCTAGATCAAAAGAGAAAGAGAGAAAAATTAAATATTATTACGGGTAAAAAGTGAGGTGGTAATTGATTAATTAGAGAAATATATGCATTACGTGAACTAATAATCAAGCATACAAACTGGCCCACCAAGACTACACTTGCTTTTAGAATCTTTTTCCATGGCCGAAAGTTAAGAAAAAGGCAAGGCTCAAAATAGAAGATATGAAGTTTAAATATTATTATTATTACTATATATATTATCTGCCAAAACAAAGGGTATTGCTAGATTGTTGTGATTAAAAGATGTGCATAAAAGTCTTACTTGTCACTTCATGTTTTCCATTACCAACTTGCAGGCTCGTTTTTGTCGGCTTTCCCCTTCATCTCTTTTTCTTTATTCTTTTATATTATTATTATTATTATTATTATTGGAATTTTCTAAACGGATCCTAAACTTTGGAGAATTTTCACATTATTCCTTCACTTATTTTCATTTGATAACAAGTTCATAATATGTTCCACTAAGGCATCTCCAACCATGAACACCAAATTTGGTGTTTTTTTAGCACCAAATTTGATGTTAACGTTTTTTCATCTCCAATCATAATACCAAATTTAACACCAAAAAATTATTCATAATTATTATATTATTACTTTTATATTTTTTTTTATTAATATATATTTTTTAAAGTATTCATAGGTATAAAATGATTTTTTTTTTTAAAAAATTTGCCGTGTGAACAGTGTCAAGCCAAATATGGCGTGGCACTATTCATAACACCAAATTTGGTGCTACTTTTGCAGTGGGGTTGGAGCAAAAATTGCACCAAATTTGGTGTTTTACCGACCCCTTGGAGATGGCCTAAACTATCATTATATTTTAATAATAAGTTAAGATAACATTAGTTTAAGTTGACATATCATATTCTTAAACTTTACCATAGTTCAAGCTAAATTAATCTTTAATGAGAAGTTAAAATATTTCTTTAACTTTTACATGACAATATTCATCATTTTTTTTTCAATTTCCACTTATTATTAATAAAAAGTTAATCAATGTATGTGATATAAGTCATTTTGAAAGTGAGTTCTATGTATTTAACTTAGTAAATAAGTCTTATAAAATTAATTGGTTTAACTAAACTAACATATAAAATGTAAGATAATGATGGATTAATTAATTAACTGAAAATTATTCTTATTTACTAGCAAGTCATTAACGTATGATACTAATTTTTTATAAACATATTTCGAATTATTGTCTCATATTTTGACAAAAAGTTACTTGCAAGGACTACTTATACTAGAAAACCATTTTTTTCTATAAATGTTTGACAATAATTAAATTAATGTTTCGACATGAACTAGATTCGCATTGCTAATATAGTATTAACTTAAATTTCAGTTTTGATATTGATTTATCGGAAGATGTTCATTGTTACAAAATACAAACCTAAAACTCTGAATTTTCAATCATAAACTCAAACTTCAAGCTAATTTTTTGGACTTAGTTAAATTTACACTTACAAGACTCAATACATGACAATTAGAAATTTATTGAAGGACTTAAACTAATAGATGTTACATTCAGCAAAATCTGAAAAGTTCAAACCTAAATTTATTTTAATAACTTAATAATTTTATATGTACAAGGGCGGTGCCAAACTTTCATAGCTCAATGGAAATCGCTCGTGCTAAATATAAGTGTATTAAATAAATCAGGGCGACTATTTATTTTCTAATGTCTAAAAAATCATAATATTAATTTGGAATGATCGTTAAGTGCATGCACTTTAAATTAGACTTTAGACTTCTTGGGACAATTTAGCTAGGCTACTTTAATATATATATATATATATATATATATATATATATATATATATATATATAAAATAACTTTGGGATTATAACAATGATTATATTTTGGAGATTATTTTCATTATGTGCAAGCATATGAATTAGTATACAAGGACAGGGACAATGCAACTGCATACATATTAGAATTATTACTAATTCCTTTTCTAATGTTAAAATTATTTACAATGTCCGACGACAGAATTGTTCTGACTGTTCAAATAATTTTATAATTAATTTTTTTGTTCTTAAATATTAATAAGATAAATAAGTCAACCATAAAAAAGGGAATTAGCTAATGCCATATATATACATATACTTGCAATAGATGTCTTAGGTTTTCGTTTGATCTACAATTTATTATTAGACACAAGTCATATACAATATATATATATATGTGTATATTATATGATAATGTAAAATATATATATATATATATATATATATATATATATATATATCAGCGCTCATTTGATCCCATATGTATAAGTTATGTGTAATATATAACCAATAAATCAGCGTTTATTGCTTAATTATTGCATCAGAAGATGCTTGAGTGTATGGTTTAAAGCCAAAAGACATATTTAACAAATATTTAGCTATATACTTATGATTATGTTTATTAATTTCAATATAATGATAATTTAGTACGAAATGTTAGTAGCTTAGTCATTGTAACGAAGTATAAGAACAATGGGCATTCGATTCTCAGGAGGTGGTGGGAGCGAAGGAGGCGAGGTTGATGGAGGCACCCGCCGGGGCACTTCCTCCTCCCCCACGCGGTGACGGAGCTCGGCGGGTTCCTCATCCCGAAGAAGGCCACCATCAACTTCATGGTGGCCGAGATGGGGTGGGACCCGGCCGTGTGGGCCGACCCCATGGCCTTCAAGCCGGAGCGGTTCTCGGACCCCGTCGACCCGCCCCCGTTCTACCACGGGTTCCCCAACGAGGGCAAGGGCGGGAGCAGCAACGGGGAGATCAAGATGATGCCTTTCGGAGCGGGTCGCCGGATTTGCCCCGGCTCCGACCTCGCCCTCCTTCACTTGCACTACTTCGTGGCCAACTTGGTTTGGAGGTTCAAGTGGGATCCTCATCCCGACCATCCCGTCGACTTGGCCGAGAAGCAGGAGTTCACCATCGTCATGAAGCACCCCCTCCGCGCTTCTCTATCGCCTCGGATTTGAAGAAGAAACTAAAGATTTGCACTTCTTCTTTAACTTCGTTTTGTTGATCTATCTCTTAAGAATAAGATTGTCTTGCCATAATAAAAGTGAACTGAGAATAAGCATGTATCTAAACTTGGATTGTGAATAATATACAAAAGATTATATATGAGATTAAGATTATAATATTTTCTGTTAGTCAACATGCCACCTTGTGAAGCATGCATATAGGACCGGCCCAGTTAGAAAAGTGACTAATCGATACACGTACCATAGAGTACTATTTTAGAAATTTCATTTTCTATATCGAATTTGCCAAAGTAAATTTGATGAATATTCAGAATTCACAAAGATAGAATATTTTTTTAATATATATTTATGTTTAATACTTTTTCTTTCTTACTCTTTTTTAATCTCACTTGTTTTTCTTTTGAATTTCATCTCCATCTCACTTTCTTATTTCCGTCAATGAATATATTTGGAAATCACAATCACATTTCTCAAACTCAGTCCGATACTACAAACACTCCCCGCAGCACAAAAAACCCAGAACATCGAACGCTCACGAAAACTTATAAGTTTGGTCACCAGAACATCAAGAAATAACTTACAACTTTTGGTGTTTCAACTCTCACCCAATTCAGCAAACAAAGTTTCGACTAAGTTGTTTGTGTTCATATGACCTGAGTATCGGACATTGATAGTAATCACACATTAGGACTAATTTTTAGATTAATACTTCGTAAATCTGACGCCACTAGTATGTACGTGACACGAAACATTAAAAGTCTAATGTTAAATTTTGTGACAATGTTATCACATGAACCACGTTTCAGGGGAATCTTGTCACGAAATCGTATCTTGTCGCGGAATTTATATTTTTGGAACAACCCACGAAACACTATGATGAGGCACAATTTTTTTTTAAATGTTTTGTATACTTGGATTGTGTGCAAAGACGAGGCACATTCGTACATTTGTAAAACATAGCAGAAGATAAAATGAAACTTTCACACTATGTGCTCAGGATGGAATGTATGGTACTCGATGTTACCAACCAAGGGATTATTTGAAAATATAGATATCGGCAAAATATCAATATAATACTAGTACCCTGGTTGAACTAGTCGAACTCATTGGCATTGCATCATTTTTTGTTCATTATTAGGAGGATGAAATGCTTATGAATTTTCTCAATGTCAAATTCGTTTTTTAATAAATTAAATACAATACGAAGTGATTTGATTGCTATTTTTATTTTACATTTGTTTTAGAATAGGTTATGAATGGCGTTTGATTTATTTCATTGAAAGGGGAAGTTAATCTTGCAAATTAATTTTAGTAATACTCTGATGCTTGCTCTCAGCCACTTAGTCCATCGTAGCTAAATGAAAATAAACTCAAACTTTTAATAAGAAAAGATTTATTAACAAAAAAAACTAAAAATGGATAAAAATGTTTTTCTAATATTTACTAATATTTTTTATAAAAGTTAAACACTGTTTATTTATTTTATTTTCTACAACATTTTGCTATTTCATCTAAAATACAATTAAAAAGGGATAGTAACCTCTCGGTAACGATAGTGACTCATCTAATGAGGTTTTTCGGGCCTATGACGGATTGGGCTTAGTTCTCCCTTGTGTTAGACTTCGTTACTAACTTGATTGTAAATAACAAGCACACCAAAAAACGCATGCAATATAACCTTAAATAATCAATCGTATAAACACAATAATATAATAATATAGCCTTTTAAACATATGCATTGTACATGAAAAGAAACTCCAAACTTTTGAGACATTTCAATGGCTCCTCGACTAACCTCGAGAAATGTAACGTAAGACTTTGCAAATTTTGAAGCTTAGAAATCCAAGTAGGCATCTTCTGTACTCGACAAATCAGTAGGAGATTTCGCAAACAAAGACGAAGAGACGAACTGCAATTTAAATTTAACACCTCTTTATTGTTGATTGATGTTAGAAGTAACTCTTCAAGATTTTTCATTTTTTCAATAGACTCCCAAATAACTTCACACATCTCTGCACCCGCTTTTGAAATTCCAAAAAATTTCAGCTCACTCAACTTTTGTAGCTCTTTTGTAAGTTTACCAAATTTTCAATCCCTTCATGTATCCTCACACCAATATATGATTCGACACTATATTTTAATTATGTTCTAAAGAGCTAAAGAAAAGGTGACGCAATTTATGCAGTTTGGTGGACTTCGGGAGACTCTTGATTTTTGTACCACTCAGATTTAGATATTTAAGGTGTAACAAATACCCTATTTCTGATATATTATCAATTGGAATATCTTCAAAATCAACGACCTTCAGCAATTTACAGAACAAACCAATTACAAAAGAATCTGATATGTAACTAGTGTTAACGAGAACAATCGAGCGAATTTTCAAATCAGAAACACGTTCCAAAATATTCTCAATGGCGTTGAAAATTATCAAACGCCGACCCTTCTTTTGGAAACTCGGCTTATTTTTGTTAAATAATTGATAAAATCCCAAATCACTAGCTCTCTTTTGGATTACGTCTCGTATCAAATCATGCACTTTGAAATATCTATTAGATCCATATCTCAACTAAAATGAAATCAAGTTTCTACTGATCTGTCATGTATTCTTTAGCTATATGTTCCATCGATTTGTCTTTTCTCCACTCTATGAAGCCTTTGGCGATCCAAATTTTACATAATCTCTTTTCCTCAACAGACGTGTCTTCAGGAAAAACACCAAAGTAGAAGAGGCACATTTTAAGATGATACGACATATCATGATAACTGAGCGAGAGAACTTTCGAAACACTTGATATGAAAATGTTTCGGAACACTTCCGAAACATTTGACTACCTTCCACAAAAGCAATTGTTTATTCAAATCAGTTTGCGCTGTGTACAAAGCACTTTAGAATTGAACATGTACGAGCTTGAGATCAAACAAATCGACCAAAAATACGCTACCCTCCTTGATTCCATTTTCTTAGGGAACTAAAAGGCGAGTCTCATTCACTTTGTGATTAATAACCCCGTAATATCAAAGTCCGGAGAGTGCCACCAAGTAGAATTTAACGATGTGTCATAGGTCTTAGTTGAAATGGCCGAGGATCCAAAACTCGGTGGAGCAAGTCTTCTTGTTCATCAAAAGGGAAAATATATTTCCAGCCGCTGCCTAAAAGAAACCGGTCAAGACTCGGACAAATGTTTGATGCCTTTTAGACTCGTTTCGAAGGAGCCCACTCCCGAATTTGGCCTTTAACAACGAGGAGTTTGTGGATGAAAGCATGACATTTAGATATGACCACATTGCCTTTTATTAAATCTCGAAATGGAAGCTCCTCGAGCTACCGTATGTCAGTAAGTTGGTGAAGAAAAAAACGGCCGAGTGATCCAAAATCGGCGGAGCAAGGCTTCTTGTTCACTAAAAGAAAAATATATTTCCAACCGCTGCCTAAAAAGGAACTGGTCGAGACTCGGACAAATGTTTGATGGCTTTGGACTCTTTAAGCCCACTCCCGAATGTGGCCTTTAATAACATGGAGAGTTTGTGGGTGAAAGCATGACCTCTCCACCCGAGGTGAAAGAGATTTAGATCCGACCACCTTGCATTTATTAAATCACGGAATGGAAGCTCCTCGAGCCACTGTATGGCCGCAAATTGGTTAAGAACGAAATGGCCGAGTGATCCGAAACTCGGCGGAGCAACGCTTTTTGTTCACCAAAAGGAAAATATATTTCCACCTAAAAGGGAACCGGTCAAGACTTGGTCAAATGTTTGATGGCGTTGGACTCTTTCTTCTCCTTAGAAGCCCACTCCCGAATTTGGCCTTTAACAACGTGGAGTTTGTGGGTGAAAGCATGACCTCCCCACCCGAGGTGAAGGAGATTTAGATCCGACCACCTTACCTTTATTAAATTTCGGAACGGAAGCTCCTCAAGCCACTGTATGGCCGCAAATTGGTTAAAAAGAAATGGCCGAGTGATCCGAAACTCGGCAGATATATTTCCAACCATTGAAAGGAATCGTTCGAGTTGGCAACAAATCGAGACAACATGTAGAAAATGAAGACCAAGTGAAAGAAGCATTTTTCAGAGGAGGGTCACCAAGACTTGAATTCAATGTAGAGTCCAAAGACTCTCAAAACCGATATTCTCTGAGAATCCCATATGATAAAGAGTATTTAATCTTGAATTTTCCTTCGTCCAAGAGATGGTTTTCATAGCAAGTTCGCCGTGATATCCTAAGGAAAGTCTGACTTCGAGGAGGCTCAATCACCGATAAGATCGAATAAGAACATAATTTGGATCTTCACCGATTAGACGTTTTGAGGCGTCATGATTTGAGAGGGAAGGCATATAAGGTATGCTCAGATCTGAGAGGTTTTTGGTCCGAGCTGGACTTTTAGAGCGGACCTTGGTGTATGTGGTTCTTTGAGTAGAAAGGTCATAGTACCAGGCCAAGTCGAAATAAGCCCAAAAATACTGATCACCCTTGGGGTTGCATCGAAAATACTTATCAACCCACCCTCTGAAATTATGTTCGATGGGAATGAGAAATTGGTTGTGATGATGGGACTTTGTTTCCCAAAGATTTGGTGATATAAATAATAGAGGAATTATTGGGACTCGGAGCAATCAAGTTTTATGGATTTGTGGAGGCTCGTGTGGTACTGCTTCTCGTTCCTTCGAGAAAACCAGCCCAAGCTGTCGTTGGAACAAACCAACGTTCATTTAGTTCTGGAATCAATTCCGGAAAGGCCCCCACATTTTTCTCCGATGGAACGAATGTCTCATGTGAATTTCCAAATATCTGGAAGCAGCCACTTAAATCAATCTAGGTCATGTGAATTTCCTTCAGCTACGTGGTCAAAGGAAATTTCTTTGAGACGTAACTTTTTCTTTCACAGCGTCTCCGTGGCACCATAACAAGCATTTGTCACTTTCGAAGGGAGGGTAAGGAAAAAGACGAGAAAGAAAGGAGTTGATGTCTACAAAGATAGGTTTCCAACCATTCGAAGCTAAAAAACGATTGACTGATTTTGATCTTTCGTTCGACGGATGGTCAAGGTTTGAGGAGCTCGGCCTAGAACTCCTGGAACAGGCTCGGTGAAAGTTTTGGACGATGTAACTGGAGCAGGGACTTGTATTGAAAACTATACTTGTCTAAACTTCCTGTTGGAGTCAGACCAGGCGTTGAGGAAGGTGTTGAGCTCTCCGTTCATACACTTCCAACCCCAAAGGTCGACGCCCTTTGGAACCAAAATAGCTCTCGTGAGTCGCCTTTAATTCTCCTGCAATCGCACCCACAAAATTATGAAACTCCTTAAAATAAAAATTTGCAGCCTTAGAAAATGGTTCATATGGTTCATCGAAGAAAAGATTAAAAATTCTCTCTGCCCACAGCCTGAGGCTGAATTGCAGCTTGACGAATGGCAATGAAGCTTCTCTTCACCAAGTAAGAACGTTCCATCTTCTGAATAATGCCTGCTGACCTTCTTAAAACGTCACTTTCTTCGGGCAACCAGATCAGCCATTTGCCAGCCTTTAAGAACACCTTTGTTTTACCAATCTGAATAGCACAAAACAAAAAATCGATGCATCATGGTTCAATTAATATGCAGAATGCTGTCATATAAAAGTGAAGCCATGGCAATTTTATTTTCAATCGTCTGATAGGAGAGTTCAACAAACCTATTTGTGTCATATTGTCTTACAAACTGAACTGACAATGGCCATGGAGAAGAGAATATGCCATTGAAGTCATCACTAGACTGCATAAAACCTTTATAAGACGACATATAGACATTATATGTTTGAGAATACGGTTTTGGTAAAAAAAATAAAAATAGTAAAAGCGATTGAAATGAAGTGTCTATAAGTACATGAAAACAGTATTATTGAGATTGAAATTCCATAAGTTAGATAAAGATGTCTGCCAACTGAAATACCTGATAGCCATCTAATCTCACACTTTCTGGAAGATTCTTGCAAGTTATGACCTCGTCGCGGCTGTTATAATGATATGTAAAATTATGTTAATAAAGAGTTAGTCGAATATTGTTAGTCTGTTAACATATTCAATAATATCTCAACTAGTATTAGTTAGATAATTTAGCTCCTATATTTGTGCACTATTGTGTTAGGTATTATTCTAACCATGTGTAATCTCTATATAAGAGAATTCTCAGATTAATAAAGATAATTTTCGGAGTCCATAGTCTCACATGGTATCAAAGCAATACCTATGGAAGATCCGATTGAATCAAAAACCCCAAACACTGTAAAAAAAAACTTGTCGTCAATTATCCAGCCCAAACATATGGATATAGCTCAATCAATTTATGTCCATTCATCAATGATCATAACTGGTCATAGATTGAACGGAAGGAATTATTTAGAGTGGGCTCAATCCATAAAGCTAGAGGAAAATTAGGTTTTTTAACCGGTGAAGTGAAACAATTAAAGGAAGGAGATAAAGGCTATGCAGCCTGGAGATCTGAAAACTCTTTAATAGTTTCGTGGATGCTCAATTCAATGGAAGCGTCAATTGCAAAACCACACATGTTCATGAAGTCAGCAAAAGACGTCTGGGACTCACTCAGAGAGACGTACTCCGATAGTGAAGATGCGTCACAGGTCTTTGAATTAAAGACAAAACTATGGCAATCCAGGCAGGGGAGCCGAGATGTGACCACATACTACAACGAGATGGTGTCGCTGTGGCAGGAGCTAGATCTATACAACGACGATGTCTGGGAAAACGCGGCAGATTGCGCTAGACAGAGAAAGCGCGAGGAGAATGACCGGGTTTATGTTTTTCTAGCAGGTGTCAATCGAGATCTTGATGAAGTGAAGGGAAGAATTCTTGGTAGACGTCCGCTGCCATCAATCCGAGAAGTCTTCTCAGAGATCAGAATCGAAGAAAACAGCCATCAATCCGAGAAGTCTTCTCAGAGATCAGAATCGAAGAAAACAGAAGAAAAATTATGAAATGGGAAGAATCCACTAACTCAACCCCAGAGACTGCAGCTTTGTTTAGAAGAGGAAACGAAGAGAGCAAAGCCAAACCATGGTGTGATCACTGCAAAAAACCGTGGCACACAAAAGAGACATGTTGGAAGATTCATGGAAAACCAGCATGATAAGTCAAAAAAGGAGCGAGCTCTTCAAGCTAATATGGCTGAATCTCAAGAGCATTCTGTCAATCCTGAACAGCCAACGTTCACTAAGGCACAGATAGATCAACTCCTAAAACTGCTTCAAAGCCCACAAAAAGCCTCTATTCCTGATATCCTATCATGTTCATACGCAGGTTCTACGTCATTCTACCTATTCTCAAAAAATAGCAATTCTTGGGTAATTGATTCGGGTGCCACAGACCATATGACCGGAAATTCATCTCTCTTTACCTCATATAAACCTTGTGCAGGAAATAGGAAAGTTAAAATAGCAAATGGCACTCTTTCACCACCAATTGCAGGGATAGGAGAAATTCGATCATTTGATTTTATCTCTCAAAAATGTCCTTCATGTTCAAAATCGTGAGCAAAATCACAGAAGATTTCTTAACCAATTCTTGCGTTTTTCAAGAACTAGCAACGGGGAGGACGATTGGCAGTGCTGAGGAGCAACACGGTCTCTATTTCCTAGAAGATGGATCAGAATCAAATAAAAAAGGTCAAAAGACTTCATGTCTTCAAATTTTTTCTTTTTCAGATAATAAAGAAGAGTATTTACAACACTTTCGATTAGGACATCCAAGTTTTCCTTATTTAAAAAAGTTGTATCCTACTCTTTTTATAAATAAAGACATTTCTTCATTTTATTGCGAAATTTGTGCCTTAGCTAAACATCACAAGAATCATTATCCGATTAAAACTTATACTCCAACATCTCCATTTACACTAATTCATAGTGATGTATGGGGACCATCTAGAGTATCTACATTAAATGGAAAGAGGTGGTTTATGACAATTATAGATGATCATACGAGAATTTGTTAGGTATACCTATTAAAAGAAAAAAGTGAAGTTGAAAATATTTTTAAAACTTTCTTTAATATGGTACAAACTGTGCAAATAAAGATCCTGAGAAGTGATAACGGCAAAGAACATTTTTCAAGAGAGTTACAAACTTTTTTTCAGAAAAAGGAGTGATACATCAAAGCTCGTGCATTGATACTCCTGCTCAAAATGGTGTTTCGGAAAGAAAAAACAAGCATTTACTTGAGGTTACACGAGCACTTATGTTTTCAACAAAAATTCAAAAATACCCAAATGGGGTGATGCTCTACTTCATGCGACCTATCTTATAAATCGAATGCCTTCAAAAATCTTAAACTTTAAAACACCAATTGAAATTTTTCAAAATTTTTTTCCTAACTCTCGAACAATTCACAGTACTATTGAAAATTTTTGGTTGCACTGTTTTTATCAAAAATCCTGACAGGCCGGGAAACTAGATCCGAGAGGAAGAAAATGTGTTTTTGTAGGCATCCCACCTACGCAAAAAGGGTACAAATGTTTTGATCCTAATACTCGAAAAATGTTTATTACGATAGATGTTGCATTTTTTGAAAATGAATCCTTTTTCGGAAATTATCTTCAGGGGGAGATTAATAATGAAGATAATAATGAAAATACGATTTCTCACAACCTGGAATATGATTTTCTTGATAATGAAGTAATAAGTTTGACTCAACCAAAGATTGTGGAAAATATTGGTTTAGATTATGATTGTCAAAACAAACCACCTCAGAACAAAACTTTGAAAACACACGACCTGGGAATAAATAAGAAGCTATTAAGTCCATTTGACAAGTTTTATGCGAGGAAGGCCAGAAACCAGGAAATAGAGACTTGTCAAGCACCCCAAGCTGATCATGAGTCTGAACCAGAGGTTAGTTATGAGAAAGGTAAAGAAATCTGTGAAACTGAATTGCCTATTGCATTGAGAAAAGAAAAAAGATCTTGTACTATGAACCTTAGATATCCAATGTCCTCATATGTCTCTAATTCTCGATTGTCGATGTCATTCAATACCTTCACTACAAATGTCTCTTCTATTTCCATTCCTAAAACTATCCAGGAAGCTCTATCTAAACCCGAGTGGAAAGTGGCTGTGATGGAGGAGATGAATGCTCTTGAAAAGAATCAAACATGGAAGCTTGAAGAACTACCTCGTGGGAAACCTATGGTTGGTTGTCGGTGGGTTTTCACAACAAAGTTCAACAAAGTTCAACGCAGATAGGAGTTCGGAACGCTACAAAGCACAACTAGTTGCAAAAGGCTACACACAGACTTATGGTGTTGACTATATGGAAACCTTTGCACCGGTTGCTAAATTGAACACTGTGAGGATTCTACTATCAGTCGCTGCGAATCTGGATTGGTCTCTGAGACAACTTGACGTCAAGAATGCTTTTCTCAATGGAAAGCTAGAGGAAGAAGTATATATGAGTCCACCTCCAGGATTTGAAGACTGTTTCGGGAATAAGATTTGCAGTTTAAAAAGGCTTTGTACGGTCTAAAACAGTCTCCAAGGGCTTGGTTTGACAGATTTACTCAGTTTGTGAAGAGACAAGGCTACTCGCAATCTCAGGCAGATCATACCCTGTTTATAAGACATTCAGTGGGTGAGAAAATATCTATCCTAATTGTTTATGTGGATGATATCATTCTTACAGGAAATGATCTTCAAGAGATGGAAGAATTGAAGAACCTGGCTACTTTGAGAGTTTGAAGTGAAAGACTTAGGAGAAATACGGTACTTTCTTGGAATGGAGATCGCTAGATCAAAGAAAGGTATTTCAGTTTCTCAAAGAAAGTATATTCTTGATCTACTCCATGACACAGGAATGAGTAATTGCAAACCAGCAGACACTCCTGTTGATCCTAATATCAAACTCGGAAATGTGAAAGGAGTACCAGTAAACACTCAACAATATCAACGTCTTGTAGGGAGACTAATCTATCTATCACACACAAGACCGGATATTGCTTTTGCGGTGAGTATGGTAAGTCAGTTTATGCACAGCCCATTCGGAGCCCATTCGAAGAGCATCTTGAAGCTGTCCAGGCAAAGGCCTGTTGTTCAAGAAAGGAGATAGTCAAAGAATCGAAGCCTACACTGATGCAGATTATGCAGGATCAGATGTAGATAGAAGATCTACCTCAGGATATTGCACATATGTGTGGGGAAATTTGGTGACATGGAGGAGTAAGAAACAGAACGTGGTTGCGAGGAGTAGTGTTGAATAGGAATACAGATCGATGGCTAATGGTGTGTGTGAACTGTTGTGGATAAGAAGAATGCTCGGGGAATTGAAGCTGAAGATTGAGCTACCTATGAAGCTATATTGTGATAATAAAGCTGCAATAAGTATAGCTCACAATCCAGTTCAACACGACCGAACGAAGCACATCGAAGTCGATCGACATTTTATAAAAGAGAATCTGGATGCAGGGATTATTTGTGTTCCATTCATCGGAACAACAGAACAAACTGCCGATGTTCTCACCAAAAGGTTATTTCGGCCAGTGTTTGAAAAGATGGTTTCCAAGTTGGGCATGTATGATATATACTTGCCAACTTGAGGGGGAGTGTAGAATTATGTTAATAAAGAGTTAGTCGAATATTGTTAGTCTGTTAACATATTCAATAATATCTCAACTAGTATTAGTTAGATAATTTAGCTCCTATATTTGTGCACTGTTAGTAGATTGTGTTAGGTATTATTCTAACCGTGTGTAATCTCTATATAAGAGAATTCTCAGATTAATAAAGATAATTTTCGGAGTCCATAAACTCACATGATACAATGAAGAATTCAACTGGAATAAACAGCAAGCTAGAAAATGAAGATATGGAAGATATGTTCGAGACAGAAAATGTGTACCTCCTATTCAGCGCTTTAGTGGCTTGAAGCCTAAATATGTCGACAAATTCGTCAAAGGAATTTCTAGTCAGATATCCAGCACAACAAATCCTAATTGCTTCCATGACACCCTGAAAGCGGTAACAAATATCACAAGTGCGATAAAGACTTTCTCATCCTGAACGTGTACATTCTTACGTATGCTACAAAATTTTGATATACCTAGCCCACACCACAGATTTTGCAACATAATTTTGATCTCAAAGATCCCTGGCTTAACACAGCGAATATGATGTGAATCAATTTCAAGCAATTTCTGCACTTGTTGCTGAATGGAGACGCAGAAGAGAAATACAAAACTGATAAGAATACCTTAAATAGAATGTTCTATAGAAGTTAAAATAGTAGTAAATACCTGAAACAAATGGGCAAGTTGAAGCATTCTAGAGAGCCTGATGTTCTGCAACCACGTAGTCTTTATTCTTGTCCAAGAACAATTCAGTTTGATACGTAACCTGAAAAGGAAATCAAACTTACTCAATGTAGCTCCAATTAATTTCTTCCTTTTGTGTATTCTTCTTTCTCCATTTTGAAATTTTTAGTTCAACAAAATAAAATATAAGAAAATAGGCAAAAAAATCTATCAAGAATACAATGAACTTAGGAAGCATATGTCTAATTTTGAAACAATGAATGCTATTTATAATATAAATCTAAGGGTGCTGAAACTAAACCGCACAGTAATACTATTACCTCGGGCGGTGCAGCACAAATCATGTTGAAACACTGGTAATTTCTTTCTAATAAGATAACTGGCAAACACACAATCTCTCAAGCAAGTACTAACAGTAGCTCCTGAGATTCTTCCACGCTGATCAAACTAATCTCCACAAACTTACAAATACAACAGAAAACAAAAACAAAACCAAAACCAAATGGGTACACTAAATTTAAAAAAAGAACACGACAGATAGAACATTGTGATTCAAAATGACATAAGCAGATGAAAATTTTCAGACACAAGATAATCACCTTGAATTATTATTTCAGACGGTTTTTCCGTTACCAAACGCTTCTAAAGCAGGATTAGACTGCACAAAAGATCAGAATTAAGAACATTGGAAACTTTCAAAAAAAATAGGGGAAGATATACTGGCAGAAGAAACCAACAGCCTGTGTTCCCCAACAACAAATTGAACTTCTGACATGCAAAAAGATACATACATAATAATAAGAGTTAAATCCTTCAGGATGATCAAATCACAAACTTCGAAATTTTGTAATCAACACGTACAGTGCAAGAGAGCTGACTAAGACCTTGATTATCAATTTAAATTCATTATAGAGAAGCTAGCAGAAAAATAAACTTCATGTGTACGTCAGACACGGGTTGCCTAGGAATAATCATTTACCTGCGACACTGGAGGAGTCTTCAACCATTCGCCCACCACCTAGTGCACCTCCGATACATATAATAATGCATTTACAAAGACCTAGAATCACAATTTAAGATGCAACACATAAGTCAGGAGATGGTGAAACCCCAGGATCTATATAGGATGATTGAAAGCAATACATGAATTAGATTACGGTTTTGGTATCAAAATTAAAAAATGTCTTACATAAATGTCTATAAGCTTATGAAAACAATATTACTGTGATGCTACTCTAGCCTAGCAATATTACAGTAATACTATTACCTCGGGCAGTGCACCATAAATCATATTGAAACAGTGGAAATTCCTTCCAAAATCAGACAACTGGCAACCACGCGATCTTTCAAGCAAGTACTAACAGTAGCTCCTGAGATTCTTCCACGCTGATCAAACTGAATCTCCACGAACTTACAAATACAACTGCAAAACAAAAACAAAAACAAAAACAAATGGGTAAACTGAAGTTAAAAAAAGAACACGACACATAGAACATTGTGATTCAAAATGACATAAGAAGATGAAAAATTTCAGATACTAGATAATCACTTGAATTATTATTTCGGAAGGTTTTTGCATTACCAAATGCTTCTAAAACAGGATTAGACTGCACAAAAGATAAGAATTAAGTTATATGGGAAAAGAAATGTTGTTTGGAGAAATGGTATTCTTTCTTATTTTGATGATCTTCAAAATAGAAGTTTGCTACCAAACTGCAATTGGATGTCTAAAGTTTCATAAATGAAGCTCTGACACCTTTATACCTCTAGAACTTGTTTGACCACCTTCAGGCTTTCCGTTTAACGAGCCCCACTACTTACCAATATCGATAGACTTACTCCATCGCCCATCATAAGTCTGAAACTAGAAAAATAAATCTTTTATGCAATTGTTTTTGGAAAATGTCTATGTGGTTAGGAGCACAACTGCTAAAAGATACCTATACGCCGCATCTGCAACCGCAAAAAGATGTGGACTACGCTCACCAAAAGAAGCACCTTTATCTTCAACCTGCAACAATCTACCATTATTGCTCTTATTTTGACCAAGTACCCACTAACCCAAGATTACTGCTCAGCAGACTACAAGACATACCTTCAGAGCAAGTAGAGCTTGAAGCTTCTAAGCTTCATGAGAGTGTCATCGAGCTCCTATTTGTAAATCAGCTTGTGACTCTTGAGAAACGCATTCATTTGAGCACAAAAGTTCTGCTCGGAGTTTCCATCCTCGAACAGCCTGTGGTACAGAGGTTCTTCATAGTGCCTGCTGGGTTGCTTGTTTCACCATTTTCGCTCTGTGACTCAGATGCTAGAGTTTTTGCTCGGTTTAGTCGTCTATGAGAGTGAAATGTCCTTGGATGTCCCAACTTGTATTTTTTTATTTCCTGCGAGAATGAAATTTAGAAAATAGGATCTTCCATGTCGATTAATATAAAATCAGGGAAGCATTTGAATGACCTCAGGCGGTGCAGCAAACAGTGGTAATTTCTTTAAAAATCAGACAACTGGCAAAGGCTCAATTTTTCAAGCAAGTACTAACAGTACCCCCAAAGATTCTTCCACGCTGATCAAACTGAATCTCCACGAACTTACACTGTAAAACAAAAAATTAAATGGGAAAACTAAAATTTAAAAACAGAACACGACGAATAGAACATTACTATTCAAAATGACATACGCAGATGAAAAACTCTAGACACACAGAAGATGAGCATAAAAATCGAAAGTAATGAAGTTATACACTCTATGCAGAAGAACTAATCACTTTGGAATTAAGTCACCAAGTCAAATTTCATAAAATCCTAATTGAAAAATAAAAAACTAATACTAATTACGCCAAAGGATATTTGAAGAGTTCTATCCCAAATTCGGCTCATGTGGTTACACCTTAGGAGTTGAAAAGAAAATTGTTTGTTACCATTAACATAGTTTAATTTTGAAATTATAGAAAACACAACGTACTAGATACTCAAAATTATACAGACAAATTGTGCAAGACGATTGGATATTGGCTTGCTACTATGGATTCTCTTTTTATCAGTTTTAGCCTCTCGAATTTATCTAGAGATTGGCCTAGTGCCTTTTAGCTTGTATCTTGCTTCTTCATTGTAGAAGCTTTCTTTTTTCTTTTTATTCAATTTTAGTTTCTTGTTATGTAGAGCCAGCAACAATCACTGCAGCTAATGTAAAAAAAAATACAATGACATTAGTCATGCTTTACCTTCTTGGGTACGCTTATAGTTTTCTAGCTGCAGTTGAACTTTCTAGTGTCCCATAGCTTACTCGCCTGCCTTCATTTTCAAACTGATCGATAGAAAGCGACCATGCCACCCAGAGCCCCACCAGTCTCAGTAGCTACAACAACCTGAATTTATAACATGAAAGGTGGTGACCAGTTTTGACAAGGATGAGAGAATAAAAGGAGTTACTCTTTCATGAATTATGTCTGACATTGGATGATATCGTATAGAAATCAAATTCTTAATACTCAAATCTCTATGTAGTAGTCAAACTTGCTATTTGGCCCAGCATACTCAGGATTGATCAATGTTAGATATTTGTCCCTCTCGGGGTTGCCTCTGAACCGTAATCTCAGACAGTTATTTCGCTTATCATCAAAGTATCTTGTGGGAAGACGTCTTGAGCATTTGCTGCTGCTGCAGCAGCAGCTAGGTCCTTCAACTTCAATTACTGTCCACAAACATTTCCAGCTATGAATAGGTCCATAAATAGTTCAACACTCAATGCACAGTTATAAAAGCAATTCGCGTGATATCAAAGTTTGGAAATATTAATTGAAGAAAACAAAAATTCCATGAAACAGGTTTCTTCTTTTAAACACCAGGACGAGTAAATGCTAGATAGTGGAGAAGCATGACTCGTAAATAATAAAATTCTAGTAAAAAGTTGAGTGGGAGTGTGCAACGTTGTCACATATTATGATATACCTACGTTACGTTTCTCACGATAGAATGAATGCAGACAAAGTTCTAGGAAGTTACAGATTTAAAAATAGTGAGCATCTGATCAATATATGTTTTATTTGCAACCACCAATACAAGTTTTCCTCAAATTGAAAAACACCAAATGAAATGTCAACCTTACCACACTGTTTGCATCTCTCCCATTACAAAGAAGTAAAAGGTCATCAGACTGTGCACTTGCAATGGCATACCTACAATTAAAATAAATATCAAGATATGTTTCATTAGCACCTTTAAAGCCACCAAAATCCTCATAAAGTAGAAAAGAGATATTTACATGCATGGTGGAGGTAATTCTGGTTCCCATTTGCGCCATTCATAAGACCTGCAAGCGATATATAAAGCCCACCTATAAGCTAAAGGCTCTTTTCCTGAGGAGGAGGAGGAAGAAGAAGAAAAACGGCGAATCCCTCATGACAAATATACTGAAAAATAACGAGCTAATGCTTGAAATGCTCACTGTCATTCCATCCAATGGCCACTAGGCATCTCTGCCCGACCAAAGTCATTGCATGACCATAATGCAGCCCTTGTCGTTGTTGAGTGAGATCAAGAGCATGAAGATCCTCTCAGACATACATGCATGTCAATTAACCCTGTAAACGACATTAAAGAGTGAACCAAGAAGATTATAAAAAAAATTCCTGCAAACAAATTTGACTATAAAATAAATCACTGTAATAACTAAAGAGAAAGAAAAACACAAAACTAACCTCAACAACAACAATAGTACCAACAGCGGTAGCTGCATACGCAGCCCTTGGAGCGGGTGGCTCTCGAAAGGGAGATATTCTGTGCAGTCCGCCATAAGAACAGAAAGGAAAATAAATAGAGTTTAAAGTGGAAACATGTTTGTTACTATCCTTACCTAGACCGTCTATTTTAAAGCACATCAGCGATGGCACCGGCAAGACTTAAAAATTCATGCACAGCTGCGACTGTGAGCGCGTGATCGCACCTCCGCCCCGGCTCGACCTCCTTCTTCATCCCCGCACATCGGCCCCTTTCAGTTTATGGCCCACGGTCATCGTGCTAATACTTGAAGCAGGTTTCAAGTTTAACGGATTTGATGTTGATTTTTGAGTCGGTGCATCCATGGAACCCCAGAAATCATCATCATCAGAGTCTTTCACAGATGCGGCTGGGTTTACAGGCTGTATGCCTGTAGTTGTCATTTTGATAGTAAAATAAGAAAAAAAAAATCATACGAGCAAGGTCAAGGCTTATGATGCAGCAAGAGAAGGTGAAAAGGTGAACGAGCAAGATTGGTAGACAAAACAAACGAACAAGACATTTTGGATGTAGCATTTGTACGCTTTTTAGGAAAAATCAAAGTGGAGGACTATTTCGCTCAAAATTATCCAGTGTTCAGGGACTACTCGTGCAAAAAAATGACAAGATGGGTATTCTCCATCATTTTTTATGGAAGAGTGTCAAACAGTGAAGATTAAAATGTCAGTATATAAGAGTAGAGAGATACCTGGTTGTTTTGCCTGAGAAGTAGGTGCCCTCGACTGGCCGTTTTTGGGCTTCGTGAATGCTTTTGGCTCTTCAAGAGGTCCGATATCGTCCCAATTATCCTTGTTTTTAAGGTCTTCAGTTCCATTCTCAATTTCTTCTTAGCCAATTAACCTTGTTTTTAAGGTCCTCAGTTCCGTTCTCAATTTCTTCTCAGCCATCTGTTGATGTCGGGTTTTCAAGCATCGGGTGATAATAAGTCAAGTGTGACTTGGAGTAGTATCCATCACTGCAATTGTCGAGAGGAAATAAAAACTAGCGTCTCAGAAAAACAATGAACAAATACGATGTGGCATTTTGAAAAGTGTTGAAAGAGTGTGTACCAGAGTTTCCGGTCGAGTGTGTACCGGTGTTAACATGAGCAAGTGAAGGTTTATCACAAGGTTTACCCTTAAGATTCAACGACCTCATAGCCCATCTGCTCAGAAATTAAGAATGACAACTTAATGACAATGCTTAATAGAAAGAGTCTTTCTGAAAGACTATGTAAAAAGAATATTATTAAGGTCACTGTATTTTCACCATACAAAACTATATAAAGAAAGGTGACTACATTGATACATGAATAATAGAACACTTACCCCAATAAACTATGACTAACTGGTATGGCCATTTTAACCCTTCCAGAGGTATCTCCTGACTTTGTCTGAAAACCACCGTACATAAATATATTAAAATAAACTGTCTACATTTAGGTTTCATAAGCATATTTAAGAACACCAAAATCCTAGTAAAGTTGAAAAGAGATATTTACATGCATGGTGGGGGTCCCTCTCGTTCTAGTTCCAGTTTGCGCTATTCATAAGGCTTGATAGTTGTATGTAAACCCACATATCAGCTGGCCGTTTTCCTGAGGAGGAAGAAGAAGAACGAGAAGAACAAGAAGAAAAAAGCTCAATCCCTCATCGTTGAATTTCATTAATAATAAAGTAATTAAAATGTCAAGATTAAACATACATATTTTGAAGCTTCTTTTTGTACTTGGCTAATTTGGTCCCAAAAAAAATTGTAAATGCATTCTACTGACCATTTTTACAAGTAATTTAACAAAGGTGAGTCATATTTAAAAACAAAGCAGTTTATATGAGTAATTACATAAACCTTAATAATGAAATAACTACATATCAAGATTAAACGTTAAGACTTTTTTCCTCTATTTCAAACGAAACTAGCCTCATATTTGTCCTATCCTATGAAGTTGTAAGATGCTATACGAATTACAGGAAAAAAATTCATTCATAATACCAAAAAGATAACTATATGGGTCAACAGTAATTCAAGTAAATTCAGTCCACAGTATAGACAGTGATACTTACCAGGAGCAATGTAGCCGTAGGAGCCAGCAATGGCAGACATGCACTTGGAGGTACCCGAGTCCTGAAGAAACTTAGCGAGCCCGAAATCCGCAACGTGAGCCTCGAAAGCCGAGTCCAAAAGAATGTTGTTAGACTTCACATCGCGGTGGAGAATGAGCGCAGAACAGTCGTGATGAAGGTAGCAGAGTCCCTTGGCAGCTTCGACGGCGATCTTGTACCTCGTCTCCCAGTGCAAATGCCCTCCTTTCTTCCCGTGCAGAACCTCGCCCAAGCTCCCGTTCGGCATGTATTCGTACACCAGCAAGTTCGTCTCGTGGTTCGAGCAGAACCCCAGAAGCCTGACGATGTGCCTGTGCCTGATCCGCCCCAGCGTCTGAATCTCAGCATTGAACCCGTGATCGTGTCTGGACCCGCCTCGGCTCATCGCGGGGAGGCGTTTCACGGCCACGTTTTCGCCGCCAGGCATTGCGCCTTTGAAGACGATCCCGGCCCCGCCTTTTCCGATGATGGTGTCCTCTTTGAGGGACTCGAGGACGTCGTCGACGGTGAATTCGAGGCGCTGGAAGGCAGTGAGCTTCCAGGAGCGAGACTCGCTGGCTTTCTTGAGGGATCGGGCTTTGAGGATCGCTGCGGCGGCGAAGGCGATTGAGAAGAGGAGGAGGGCGATGACGAGGACGAGCTTGAGGGTTGATGAGAGGGCTTTTGAGTGGGGGTTTTTCGAGGAGGAGTCGTTGGGGGTTTCGCCGTTTTTGCAGGCGTGGAGGTAGGGACCGCAGAGGTTTGGGTTTCCGGCGAAGGAGGTGGAGTTGAAGTAGCTGAACTGGCCGGTTCCGGGGACGAGGCCGGAGAGGTTGTTGAAGGAGAAGTCGACGGAGATGAGGCTCTGCATTGTGGAGATCGAGGACGGGATGTTTCCGACGAGGTGGTTTCGGGAGAGGTTTAGGTAGTTGAGGATCCTCATGGCGGTGATCTCCGTCGGGATTTCGCCGGAGAGCTCGTTGCGGCTGAGATCCACAAACGCGAGGAGCTTGCATTGGCTGAGTTCCGGCGTCATGGCGCCGGAGAATCTGTTGTGGCTGAAGTCGATTTTGGAGACTTGTTGGAGCCGGCCGATTTCCTGCGGGATTTGGCCGGTGAATCTGTTGCCGTCGAGGAGGAGCTTTTGGACGCCGGAGAAGTTTCCGATCGTCGGAGGGAGGGAGCCGGAGAGCTGGTTGTTGGAGAGGCTGAGTTGGCCGAGATTCTCCGATACAGCGGTTGTTTGGGGGAATTCGCCGGAGAGGAGGTTGTCTTGGAGCTCGACCTGAGTGAGCTTCGGGACTCCGAAGAGTCCGGCGGGGATGGATCCGTTGAGGAAGTTCTGGCCCATTCTGATCCTGCTCAGAGACTCGCATTTCCCTAGGGATTCGGGGATCGGACCGAACATGAAGTTTCCGAGAGTGATTAGGGTTTGGAGGCTGTTACCGGAGCACATTTCTGGCGGAAGAGCGCCGGTGAGCTTGTTCGTCGAGAGGTCGAGGAGCTGGAGCCTCCCGTTCCGGCCAAGTCCCTGCGGAATGCTTCCGGTGAAGTTGTTCTCCCACAGCTGGAGAACCTCGAGCTCCGGCAACTCTCCGACGAATTCCGGAATCGCGCCGTGGAGCTTGTTCCGGAACAGGTTGAGGAGCGTCAGATTCTTCAGCTCCGCGAACGAAGCCGGAATCTTGCCGGAGAGCATGTTGTTGGAAAGGTCCATCGACTTCGGAAACTTCAAATCGCCGAGCTCCGCAGTGAGAGAACCGGAGAGAGAGTTCACCTGGAGAAACAGCGTGTCCAGGTTCCGAAGCCTCCCGATCTCCGCAGGAATCTCGCCGGTGAGTCCACAGTTCGCCACGTCCAAACGAACAAGCTTCGTCAGGTTTCCGATCTCCTTCGGCAGGCCTCCTTCGTAGGCGTTGAAGTATCCGAGATAAAGCTCTCTCAAACTCGACAGGTTCCCGATCTCCGCCGGAATAGCCCCAGCGAGCTCATTCCAGAAACAGCAAGATACTCCAGCCTCTGCCAGCGCCCGTACTCCTTCGGAATCGCACCGCCGAAGTAGTTTCCGCCGAGATGAAGGTGACGAAGGTTAACAAGATCGACGACGGAGAGAGGCAAATCGCCAGTCATATTATTGTTGTACAAATCCAAAGCAGAAAGGTTTCGAAGGCGAGAGAACTCCACCGGCAATCCGCCGCCAAAGACGTTGTTAGACAGGTTGAGGAACAAAAGCCGCTCCAGACCGGAAATCTCCGTCGGAATCGGACCGGAAAAGTTGTTAGCGGCGACGGAGAGAGAAGTCAGAGACTGGAGACGAGAAACCAGAGGAGAGAGAGTTCCGGTGAGGTTCATGTCGTCGAGGTCGAGGGAGGTCACGTGCCGGCGAGAGGAGTCGCACGTGACGCCGAGCCAGGCCGAGCAGTGGTCGGTGGATGCGTTCCACGTGGACAGGGCGTTCTGAGAATCGACGGTCAATGCGGCTTTTACGGAGAGAAGGGCTCGGTATTCTGGGATGACGCGCTGCCTCGGTAGAAGATAAGGATGCACTGTTGCTAACAGGAGCAAGTGAAGCTTGATTATGAGGTTTACCCTTGAGAGTCAACGAGTTCATATCCCATCTGCACGGTAATTAAGAATGACAAAGCTTAATAGAAATACTAGGTAAAAGAAAATAGTATTAATGTCACTGTATTTTCACCATATAAAAGTATATAAACAAAGGCCACTATATTTGAACATCAAAGCATAGACCACTTACCCCAATAAATTGTCACTTCCTGGCATGGCCATTTCAACGCTTGCAGAGGTATCTCCTGAATTTGTCTGCAAACCTCCGTAGGTTTCATAAGCACATTTAAAGCCACCAAGATCCTAGTAGAATCGAAAAGAGATATGTACATTCTCTAATTCCTTCCTTCCAATTTCTTTTTTTCTTTTTTTTTCTTTTTTTTTCTCTTTTTTTCTCTTTTTTTTTCTTTTTTTTCTTTCTAGCTATTTTTTCCTTTTCCGTAACTTTTTTTGAATCCCCCACCAAAGGCCATCAAACCGTAATCTAGCATACCTACAATTAAAATAAATATCAACACATGTTTCATACTCATATTTAAAGCATCCTAATACAGTCGAAGAGAAATACTTACATGCATGGTGGAGGTCCCACACATTCTAGTTCCAATTTGGGCCATTCATAAGGCTCGGCTGAGATATCAACTTACGGTCGTTTCCCTGAGAAAGAAGTAGAAGAAAAACTATCAATCCCTCGTCGTTTTAGTTCTCTTTTTTATTTCATTGTTTTTAGTTTATTTCGATCTTTAAGTCTGATATTACAACTTGAAACCTTCACACAG
The DNA here is from genome assembly GCA_958296335.1 of Urtica urens. Classification (NCBI taxonomy): domain Eukaryota; kingdom Viridiplantae; phylum Streptophyta; class Magnoliopsida; order Rosales; family Urticaceae; genus Urtica; species Urtica urens. Next base: position 18,676,963 of record OY282530.1, on the reverse strand, counting down.
TCCAAACTACAGTAATGCCTTCATTACATGTTCTCGTTAAATAGGACTTGTTATTCTGCCAAATTTTCAATTAACAAGCCACACAAATTGCACCAATCTCTTAGACACTAAAAAAGAAAGAGAAAAATGGCACGTGTCAGGCGAATCGAAGTAAGAACCCTAAATTTGAGCATTAATTCGTAACTTCAACACCTAACAATCAGATAACCAAAATGGAAAAAAAGAAATTGGAAGGAAGGAATTAGAGAATGGAAAACCTCGAGGACCGGTGAGTAAAGCTTGAAGCCTCTAAGGTTCTTGAGAGTGTTGTCGAGCTCCGGTTTGTAAATCAACTTGCGACTCTTGAGAAACAAGTTTATTTGAGCTCGGAGCTTTCTCCTCGAACAGCCTGTGGTACAGAGGCTCTTCCATGTACCTTCGCGATATCCTTGGTCCGACTCACTAACTGTCTCGCCATTCTCGCTCTGTGACTCAGATGCTAGAGTTTTTGCTCGGTTTAGTCGTCCATGCCGATCGAACCCAAAACCTTGACCAACGGAAGTGACGACTCGAGTTTGGGCCAAATTCTGGAAAAAAACGATACGGCCCATTTATAATTAAGCATTGTATGAATTCCTAAAGGAACAAAATAATAAAATGACAAAATGATAAATGTACGTCATACTAATTTGTTTGCGTACCTCATTTACATTAACTTCCGCGAAGATGACCGGTTAATCCTATGTGCGCCCAAACTTGGAGCAGCGGGATCAGCTCCCCAGCTTTGGCCCGCAGATAAAGGATTTGCCCTTGTGCTAGGCGCCGAGGCTGGAATTCTGGCCCACGGGTCGTCGTCCTCTATACTTGAAGCAGGTTTCAATTTGAACGGCTTTAATGTTGATTTTGGAGCCAGTGCAGCCATGGAACCCCTCAAATCATCATCCTCACAGTCATTCGCAGCGACGGCTGGGTTTTAGGTTGTACGCTTGTAGCTGTCACTTTGATAGTAGAATAAGAAAAGAATAAATCTATCAAACAAGGCTCAGGATACTAGACTTATGATGCTGTAGGATAAGGTGAAAACGTGTACAAGTGAGATTGGTAAACAAAAAAATAAATAAGACATTTTGGGGGTAGCATCAGAATGCTTTTCCAGACAAATCAATGTGAAGGACAATTTCGCCAAAAATAATTAGTTGAACGACCAAAATTCCAGTGTTCAGGTACTATTCATGGAAAAAAAATTACAAAGATGCGTATTCTCCATCATTTGTGATGAAAGAGTGTCAAACTGTGGAGATTAAAAGTAGAGAGATACCTGGCTGTTTTGGGTTGAGAAATAGGTGCCACGATTGGCCGTTTTCGGGATTCGTAGATGCTTGAAAGGGCTTTGGCTGGTTTTGGCTCCTCAAGAGGTTCGATCCAACTATCCTTGTTTTCTAGGTCTACCATTCCATTCTCAATTCCTCCCCAGTCTGTTGATGTCGGGGAATCAGGCACCGGGTGATCACATCCTGGTCTGACTTGGGAATTTACATGAGCTAGGGCTGTACTTGGAGTAGTGTCCATCACTGCAATTGTCAGAGGAAACAAAAACTAGCAGATCAGAAAATTAATGAACAGATACTATGTGGCCATTGAGAAGTGTTAACAGTGTGTACCCTAGTTATAATCGGTTGTTTTACGAACCCACTGAACTATGTCCACTCCGTCTCCGAACTCACCCACGGGTTTTCGGCCGCTCACGAGCTCGAGAAAGACCACTCCGAAGCTGTACACGACGCTCTTCTCGTCCACTTTCAGCGTGTAAGCGTACTCTGCATGATCATGTGTTGATTTGGGATTAGGTGGGTTGTTTAGTTACTCAAAGAGGGGATTATGATTCGAATTTCAAAGCTATGATTAAAAAGATCTTTTGGAAATAATGACATGAATTTCAAATCATTAATTGTGTGTGTCTTCGGTTCTAATAAATAATTCTGCTTTTTAAGATTCGGTTCAAAGTCAAAGCAAACTTACCAGCATGACATTGAAAGATTCATATGTAAGAAATTTCATTGATAATAAAGTAATTAAAATGTCAAGATTAAACATACTTATTTTGAAGCTTCTTTTTGTACTTGGCTAATTTGGTCCCAAAAAAAATTGTAAATGGGTTGTACTGACCATTTACAAATAATTTAACAAAGGTGAGTCATATTTAAAAACAAAGCAGTTTATATGAGTAATTACATAAACCTTAATAATGAAATAGCTACATATCAAGATTAAAGGTTAAGACTTTTTTCCTCTATTTCAAACGAAACTAGCCTCATATTTGTCCTATCCTATGAAGTTGTAAGATGCTATACGAATTACAGGTTAAAAATTTCATTCATAATACCAAAAAGATAACTATATGGGTCAACAGTAATTCAAGTAAATTCAGTCCACAGTATAGACAGTGATACTTACCAGGAGCAATGTAGCCGTAGGAGCCAGCAATGGCAGACATGCACTCGGAGGTACCCGAGTCCTGAAGAAACTTAGCGAGCCCGAAATCCGCAACGTGAGCCTCGAAAGCCGAGTCCAAAAGAATGTTGTTAGACTTCACATCGCGGTGGAGAATGAGCGCAGAACAGTCGTGATGAAGGTAGCAGAGTCCCTTGGCAGCTTCGACGACGATCTTGTACCTCGTCTCCCAGTGCAAATGCCCTCCTTTCTTCCCGTGCAGAACCTCGCCCAAGCTCCCGTTCGGCATGTATTCGTACACCAGCAAGTTCGTCTCGTGGTTCGAGCAGAACCCCAGAAGCCTGACGATGTGCCTGTGCCTGATCCGCCCCAGCGTCTGAATCTCAGCATTGAACCCGTGATCGTGTCTGGACCCGCCTCGGCTCATCGCGGGGAGGCGTTTCACGGCCACGTTTTCGCCGCCAGGCATTGCGCCTTTGAAGACGATCCCGGCCCCGCCTTTTCCGATGATGGTGTCCTCTTTGAGGGACTCGAGGACGTCGTCGACGGTGAATTCGAGGCGCTGGAAGGCAGTGAGCTTCCAGGAGCGAGACTCGCTGGCTTTCTTGAGGGATCGCTGCGGCGAAGGAGGTGGAGTTGAAGTAGCTGAACTGGCCGGTTCCCGGGACGAGGCTGGAGAGGTTGTTGAAGGAGAAGTCGACGGAGGTGAGTCTCTGCATTTTGGAGATCGAGGACGGGATGTTTCCGACGAGGCCAAAATAACTAAAAGTCATTTAAAACAAAATGATTATTATATATAACTTTTGGGGAAATGGCTCGTGGTCTCTTGGGAACATACTAAACTCGAATAAGAAAAAGAACATAACAATTAAGAAACCAATTGTAAAATAACATTGACCAGTCATCAAACAATTTATAATGTAGAAGCACAGTAATCATAAACATACCTTTGGGGCAAGACTAAGCATAGATTTAAGAGTCAACTATCGTAGACATGCATAAATATCGGAGAACCCAGTTACCACATGACTGTAAACCTGGTCAATAAAATTTTAACAAAGTTAAAAATAACGCATCACGAACCCTGTGTCAATATCTCTCAATCCAAGGAAGATATAAAATATATTTATGATGAAGTCCATACTTGCTCATCAACCACTTGTCCTAATAAAGATTCTCCAAACTGATCTGTGTTGTAGAAGACCAACTCTAATTGATCGGTCAATGGAGGCAAAGTGTTTTACAATTGTAGAGAGGAAGATGATCTAATAAAGTAAAAACAGATTCTAACTGATCGGTCAATCGCTCATCATTTGAGTTCCTATATTCTCAAAACAGATTGAATATTCATCAAAAATTTCACATTCACAAATATAAAGTAAAAAAAAAAAGAGCTAATGCATGAAATGCTCACCGTCATTTGTTGTTAAAGCACATCAGCAATGACACCGGCGACCGCATATCCGCCACCACACAGCCTCCTTCTCCATCCCCCACCTCGGCCCCTTTTAGTTTTTATCTTTTCTTTTTCTTTGTCTTTCTCAAATTTCATTTTTTTCTTTTTTTCTTTTCTCTTTTTTTTTCTTTTCTTTTTTTTCTTTTCTTTTTTTTTTCTTTTTTTTTCTTTTCTTTTTTTTCTTTTTTTTCTTTTCTTTTTTTTTTCTTTTTTTTTTCTTTTTTTTTTCTTTTTTTCTTTTCTTTTTTTTCTTTTTTTTCTTTTCTTTTTTTTTCTTTTTTTTTTCTTTTTTTTCTTTTTTTTTCTTTTCTTTTTTTTCTTTTTTTTTCCTTTTTTTTTTTTTCTTTTCTCGTTCAGGTTTTTTATGTATAACCTGATATTTGTGGAATATCAATACATACAGCCGCCACTCCAAAAATTTGTGTCACACCAACGCTGTCTAAACAAACATTAATGTACCTGTGACCAACATAATTAGTCAGAATTAAACTGATCTATTCTTGTGTCAAAGAGAGAGAAGGAAAATAAGGAGAAAAAATGGTTTGGAAAGTAATAATCATAGTAGGCATAAGATACACTTACAAGTTTGCAGTCATTATTCGAGAAGCTAACAGATTTGGCGATCTGGTTCAGTCCCCATGCTAAATATTCATCCCTATAAACAGAGTGTCATTAGCTAATCTTAAAAGTCCCTTTCAACTCCAAAAAATTATCATGATCTATCCACATATGTAAGAAAATGCAGAGAGAGACAAATTTGAGAAATCAACATATGAAGGGATGCAACAAATTTGTTTGCGTACCTCTGTGTATGTAAAATTTACATTAACTTCCGCGAAGATGACTGGTTAATCCTTTGTGCGCCCAGATTTGGAGCAGCGGACTTAGCTCCTCGGCCTTGGCCCGCAGGTAAAGGCTTTGCCCTTGTTCTGGGTGTCGGGGCTGCAATGTTGGCCCACAGGTCGTCGTCCTCAATACTTGAAGCAGGTTTCAGTTCAACGGCTTTAATGTTGATTTTGGAGCCAGTGCAGCCATGAAACCCCACAAATCATCATCCTCGCAGTCTTTCGCAGCGACAACTGGGTTTTTAGGTTGTATGCTTGTAGCTGTCATTTTGATAGTAGAATAAGGAATAAAAAAATCCAACAAACAGAGGCTTGGGATACTAGACTTATGATGTCGTAGGAGAAGGTGAAAAAGTGAGATTAGTAAACAACGAAATGAATAAGACATTTTGGGTGTGGCATATGTACGCTTTTTAAAACAAATCAATGTGGACAATTTTGCTCAAAATAATTTTTTTAATGACCAAAATTCTAGTATTCAGGAATATTCGTGCAAAAAAATGACAAGATGGGTATTCTCCATCATTTGTGATGGAAGATTGTCACACTGTGAAGATTAAAATGTCAAAATATAAGAGTAGAGATATACCTGGTTATTTTGCATGAGAAGTAGGTGACTCGAGTGGTCGTGTTTGGACTTCGTGGATGATTTTGGCTCTTCAAGAGGTTTAATATCGTCCCAACCATCATCGTTTTCAAGGTCTTCAGTTCTATACTCAATTTCTTCTCAGTCATCTATTGATGTCGGGGAGTAGGCATTGCGTGATCATCAGCCAGGTCAGATTTGATCAGAAGGTTTACCCTTATGAGTCAACGAACTCATAGCCCATCTCTGCTTTGTAATTAAGAATGACAACTTAATGACGATGCTTAAAAGAAAGACTACGTAAAAAGAATAGTATTATGGTCACTATATTTCACCATATAAAAGTATATAAAGAAAGGTGACGATATTTGAACATCAATAGTAAAACACTCACACCAATAATTTGTCACTTCCTGGTATGACCATTTTAATGTTTGAAGAGGCTGCCTTAAAAAGACGCTTGCAGATGTATTTCCATAATTTTTCTGCAAACCAACATACGGAAATATATTAAAAAAGAATTTGTCGGCCAACCACCGCAGGTTTCATAAGCATATTTAAGAAAACAAAAATCCTATAAAGTCGAAAAGAGATATTTACATCCATGGTGGAGGTCATTCTCCTTCTGCTTCCAATTTGGTAAGCCGTATCCAAAGCCCACATATCAGCTAAAGTCCGTTTTCATGAGGAGGAAGAAGAAGAATAAGAAGAAGAACTACGCTCAATCCTTCGTCGTTTGATTTCCTATATTCTTAAAACATAATGAATATTCCTCACAAATTTCATAGACTAATAAAAAAAATGAACTCTTAAAGTGCTCACCGTCCCAATGATCAATAGATAGATGTGCCCGGCTAAAGCCATTTCATGACCATAACGCATTCCTGGTCGCTATTGTGTGAGATCAAGAGCATGAAGATCCTCTGCAAAAAAACTCGCAGGACCAATTCAACCTATAAACAACATTAAAGAGGGAATTAAGAATATTCTAAACAGAATCGAATAAATATTTAATAAAAACTAAAGAGAAAAAAACACAAAACTAACCTTAATAGTAACCATAATATCAACAGAAGTAGCTGCATGTGCAGCCATTGACGCGGTTGGCTCTCCAAAAGGAGTGATCCTGTGCAATCCGCCATAAGAACTCATCAAGCATATCCAAAATAAGAAACAAAAAGAAATATAGAGTTTAAAATGGAAACATATAAGTTACCATCCTTACCTAGACCATTTATGTCAAAGTACATCATAGAAGTGCACATCACCGGTGGCACCGGCAAGATATGGAAATTCATACAAAACCGCAGCTGTGACCGCACCTCAGCCCCGGCCCGACCTCCTTCTCCATCAACGCACCTTGGCCCCTTTCAGTTTTTCTCTTTTTCTTTCTTTTTCCTTTTTTTTCTCTTTTTTTTTCTTTTTTTCTTTTTTCTTCTTTTTTTTCTTTTTTTTTTCTTCTTTTTTTTTTTTTTTTTTTTTTTTTTTTTTTTTTTTTTTTTTTTTTTTTTTTTTTTTTTTTTTTTTTTTTTTTTTTTTTTTTTTTTTTTTTTTTTTTTTCTTTTTTTTTTTTTTTTTTTTTTTTTTTTTTTTTTTTTTTTTTGTTTTTTTTTTTTTTCTTTTCAATTTCTCTTTTTTTCTTTTTTGAATCTCCCCCACCACATAGAAGTATAAAGCCATCAGAGTGATGATCACAGCGTGCACTGACATACCTACAATTAAAATATATATCAAGATAGGTTTCATAAGCAAATTTAAAGCCACCAAGATCCTAGTACAGTCAGAAATAGATATTACATGCCTGGTGGAGGTCATTCTCCTTCTGATTCCAAATTTGGCAGTCGTATCTAAGGCCCACACATCAGCTAAAAGCCGTTTCCCTGAGGAGGAAGACAAAAAACGCCCAATCCCTCTTTGTTTGAGTTCCTATTCTCAAAAACACATTGACTATTCATCACAAATTTCATGACTAATATAAAAAATAATGAACTAATGATTGAAGTGCTCACCGTCATTCCCTCAATGGCCTTTAGATATCTCTGCCCAACCAAAGCCATTGCATGACCATAACGCATCACTGGTCCAGGGCCTTGGACAACAAGTCTGCAAAATAGCTAGTTAAGAAAGCAACAACCAAATAAATTCCCAAAATCAGAATGCGTCTAAATTATCTATAAGTCAAACCTATGCAATCTAGATCGTTGTGTGAGATCAAGAACACGAAGATGTCCTCTGCAGATAAACCCGCATAAACAATTCAACCTGTAAACATCATTAAAGTGTGAATCAAGAATATTCCAAAACAAAATCATATAAACAAATTTGACTATAAAATAAATCTTCATAAAAACTAAAGAGAAAAACACCAAACTAACCTGAATAACAACCATAGTACCAACAGCGGAAGCTGCATGTGCAACCCTTGGCGTGGGTGGCTCTCCAGAGGGAGATATCCTGTGCAGTCCGCCATAAGAACTCATCAACTTATCGAAATAAGAAAAGAAAAAAATATATAGTGGAAACATATTTGTTACCATTCTTACCTAGACCATTTATTTTAAACACATCAGCAGTGACTCGCAAGATCAAAATATTCATGCACAACTGCTGTTGTGAGCGTGACCGCACCTCGGCCCCGGCTCGACCTCCTTCTCCAACCCCGCACCTCGGCCCCGGTCAGTTTTCATCTTTTTTTTTCTTTATTTTTATCTCTCCCTTTTTTTTTTCTTTTCTTTTTTTCTTTTCTTTTTTTTTTTTTCCTTTCTTTTTTTTTTCTTTTTTTTTCCTTTTTCTTTTCTTTTTTTTTTTTCGTTTCTTTTTTTTTCTTTTCCCTTTCATTTTTTTGTTGTCTAACCTTCATATTGATATTTGGTGAACATCAAATGTATGCAGCTTCTAGTCCAAAGTTTGTGTCACACCAATGTTGTCTAAACAAACATTAACCTGTACCTGTAACCAACATAATTAGTAAAAGGGGAGAATTAAACTAATCAATACTGTGTCAAAGAGAGAGATAATGAAAATAAGGAGAAAATGGTTTGGAAAGTAATAATCATAGTATGCAAAAGATATACTTACAAGTTTGCAGTCATGATTCAAGAAGCTAACAAATTTGGCGATCTGGATCAGTCCCCATGGAATATATTCATCCCTATAAACAAAGTGTCATCAGCTAATCATCATAGTCCCTTTCATCTCAAAAGAATTATCATGATAAGATACACGCTGATGTAAGAAAACTAAGGATGTGTTATATTCGTTGAAAGAGACACATGCAACACACACAAATCAAAATGCAACTTTTGTATTTATTCAAGAAATCAATATATGCAAGGATGCTGCGATTATGTTCAAGTACCTCTCTGTCCCTTCTATGCCCAGTTCTTTGATCTTTCCCGATAAGGGAAATACATGCTCCGTGAGATTGTAAATTGTAATCTTTGAGCCAGAGCCATATGAAGTTTCAGTCTCAGTGTTGTTTAGAAATGATAGAATATTTGGATGTCTGACCTATAATAACAAGATTAGAATATCAGTAAGTCTAAGTATTTATGAATTAACGAATACCAACAAGTTTATGAGTTTACTTAATGAATACCAACAAGTAAAACTTACAATTCGAATCCGTTTCATGCAATTTCGACCAGCAGATAAACCCATCCTGGCCATTGCTACCAGAAAAAGAAAAGATGGTACTGGTAACCTATCATCCTGAAATCAAACCATAACTGAACATTTTATATAATGAAATCAAACATCTATAATCATACACACACCACCATAGATCCCGAAAACATTTTCAAATCTGATGATTTAGTCTCTGAACTTAACTAATCATACATAATAGTATATTACAAAAATAAGGATTCATCAATTACCGTACAACGCACGATCTCCACAAACAGCCAAAGTCATGCTCGCATCTAACCAAATTCCCACCCATAACCAATCTTTCAACACCATTCAATAGACCTCCATGTACCAAATCTTGAAACACCAAAACCAAATCAGAATTCGAATCTCAGGAATGAAGAAGAGAATGTGATAGAACTCACCATATGTTTGACGAAAGAGAAAATCGAGATCGACGCGACGAGGACGACGATGAGGAGCGAGATCCTGGACGCGTACCACGGAGGAACCCTAGAGGACGAAGATGATAGAAATGGAGGTGCGACCAGAGCGAGCGTTCGCGATCCTTGTGAGCGTGTCGACCGCGCGATTCATCGTCGTCGTTCGAGGCGGACATGGCGTCGGAGATCAACAGCGTTAAGTCTTCCTCGCGCTTCATCGGCCGGATGCAAATGGATTTTCTGGGTTTTGCGATTTGATGTTGGCCAAGATTGTATCAACCGCCCTAAAATATACGACAAAAACTCAAATTCGTCAAACAGAAGCTAAACCCTAATCCGAAAACGTCAAGCGATTCTAACAATCATCAAATCTAACCAAAGCAGAACGGAATGAGATCGATCGAAGAACGAATGAATATACCTTCAAGCTTTTACAGAGAGAGAGAAAGAGGGAGAGAGGGAGAGAGACATGATCGGAGATTAGTACGTATTTATACCTAGTTTCCGTTTGCAATCTCTATAATTATTTATTGTCTGTTTATATCAATTTCCCTCCAATTTACTCGCGCTTTCCTAATTTACTTTTGTTTCCTAATAAATCACAGACTACAGCCTGTAAATATCAATTAGCGCGTATAGAAGATTTACTGTTATCTTCTGAGACAATTGAGCACCGCTTCTATAATATTAAATTATATAATAATAAAAAAGTAAAACTAAAAACTACTATACCCTTTTCCACATTAATCTCTTATTTTACATTTTTTTGGTCCATATTTCTACCTAAATTCCTAGGTAAGTACTCCCAAATCTGCTCAACTATTCGCTTTAATATTGTAGTTTTAGAATTATATATTCGCTTTGATGTAAGTAGTTTTGGTTAAATTCATTCATTTATCTAAAAAACAAATCAAAATCCACACCACTATAGTATAAGCACAACCACATAAATAGAGTAAATGACTTTAGATAAAACTCTATGGCAAAGTTTAAATCATGAAAATAGTCTTCACAAAAATATGGCTAGATATGAAACTCTCATTGTATTTATGAGAAACATAATACGTGTCAAGCGCGTAATTTATTTATTTTTATGGTCGATGTGTTTAAATTATTTTTAAATACGGTATATAATTTATGATCAAAATCCAACAAGCATCACAGTGATGATCAATCTTAACCATACTTGAGCAATCTTTATTAACTTGTATTTTCTTTTTTTAATTTTGATGGCATTAACATTGTTTTGGCCGATCAATTGTCTCAAAAATACTTGTTTTTATGTAATACTTGCATGTCACGTGGTATAATATTTACAAATAATGAACAAACATAAAAAAAAATGTACATACTTTGTCTAAACTTATAAAATAGAGATCACGTCGACCTTATGAGAAGAAGTATAATCAATTTATTTTTGTCTGGTAATTTAAGGCAATAGAATTAAAATATATCACAGTAATATAGTTTATTGATTGTATTGGCAATTGCTAAAGATTATTATTTCGTAGAGAATCATCAAAATTATAACAAAACAAACGCATAACTTTATAATACTTACTATAATTAGTTTTTGGAAAGACAAATATTCAAGAAAAAATGAAAATTGGCTTCATAATATCTAATTTATATGAAAATCGATCGTCGGAATTTTCACCCGTCAAGCTAAATTACAACTACCGACATGTTCATTATTGATTTGACGACAAATAGTTACTAGCTATGATAAAAAAAAAATTAAAACATAATATTATAATTTGACACGAGTGTTTAATTAATGCCAAAATAAAAACAAGAATTTAAGAGAATGCATACCTTGTAAAGATTATGGTACAACTAGGGAAAATACAATGACATTTATTCTTCCGGGTCGAACAGTTTTATGAATGAATCTTAATTTTGGTCTTCCAGAACCTGAGATATCATATATTTGTTGCATTCCCACAACATTACATCCACTTCCTTCACTATACTTCGCCACAACACCGTCGTTTCAGAGCCGTCTGAGAACGAGAAGTTGACGTTGAAACTCATCACTGCTTTCTCCATTTCCTCTGCTCTTCCTTCGCCAGCCGTGACTGTACAGGTGGGTTTGCCCGCGATTATCATGCTTGGAGTACACGCCATCCTCACGGAGAGAGAGAGATTATAGTATGCAGATGTATGTGGTCGTATGGTTTCCCAAAATCTAAATAGAATTTAAAGCTAAACTAGGGTTTCTATATGAAAATATTTTATTATGATAATATATTTAATCAGATATGATACACCGAAGTTTAAGGAAAAATATAAATTTAGCGAATAATAATGATACAGATTTTTCAATGATTCTATAAATTTTATGCGGTTGAAACAATATTTTCAACTGAAATATTTAACCATTAATTGTTTTCACACTATTTAATTTTTTCACACTCAGGCTTTTTTCTCTTTTTACTGATTCTCGTTCAGGCTTAAATCATGAAAACCAAAAAATATAAAAAATTAAAAGAAGAATATCACAATTAAAGATTTCCACTCAAAGAATCTGGTTAGTTTTTTAATTTTCTTTTTAATTATTTACAAACAGTTAACAAAATTGCAATAAACTATTTACGTGTAGTATTGTTTTGAATTGGTTGTTTATTCGTTTTTTTTTTTTGCAATCAAATTAATTGAGAAACAATGTTCTCAATCCCAAGAAGTGGAAGTTACTGGTGATGAAGGTTGGAAAAAAAAACTGAAATCGTTCTTTTTGATTATTTGGACGTGAAAAGTTTCCCATGAATATGAATTTAGATGTAAGTAACGTTTTAAAACGTAGAGACGTTCTTCAATCTGCTATGTGTGACTCAGTATAGTGTTGTTTGTAAGAACATGATATGTCCTTGAAAATTGACACTTCAGCGTTATTGAGTATTCTGAGTGAGGGATAAGGCATCCCAGACATACGCAGTTGGCATTTCACTGAGGACAGATAGTACTTCGTCAAAAGCGACTACCGAGTTGCGATGGAGAGAGCCAGCACTCCCGACGCCAGATCTTCAGATCTGACAGTGATGGAGAGTTGGTGGAAAAAGCTCTGGCAGATGAGAGTTCCACCTGAGGTGAAACTCCTATGTTGGCGAGTCTGCCTAAGCTGGGTACTGGCTATAGCAGAGTTAGCCAAGAGGAGGATAACCTCTGGAGATAGTTTCCATTTTGTCAAGAGGTGAGATACACAGTTTTCCATGCTTTTTGGAGTTGCAGGTGGATGTGACCGACGCCAAAATCTTTTGATGGATGTGAGGGATAAGCTTTTTTTCGAACAATAATACGAGGGTAATGTGAAGGAAAATATTCCTCCATAATCTTCAATTTAACTTCCTTGGAATTGGTTGCCTGGTGCACTTTGCCTTCTTCAAGAGGTAATAATGCTTCTCTTCAACCTTTTTGTTGTTGAAAGCGTGAAGAATTTCAAATTCTTTAACATCAAGTGTTTTTTCTATTCAAAATTTTGCATATGAAGCTCGTTGACAAATTGTTTGTGAGACCTTGATATGACACTTTCGTTGTCGCTTGTTCTTCCTTTAACATCAAGCTTAGTTGCAGTATGAATTTCGTTTTCACAAATATTACCACGAAGAATCAGCAATGGATCTCTTTTTCTCTCACCCAACCGATATCTTCTGGTTTTATTTTAAAGGTTGGTTTGATGGTATTATGTTTTCGTGATCCAGGTTGGTGAAGTAAAGCTTGTGCTAGAAATCGGACGTCTTGCTCTCAAGCATCCAGATGCTAAGCCATACGTGGCAAGGTTGGCCCGAGCACAAAAGAATATTTGTGCTCCAAAAATTCCTATGGTCCTGGCAAGAGTAGTGGTGGGCTCAATTACTTCCCTTAGATTTTTATGCAAAGATTGTCCCCTATTTACACTCGGGCCAGCCACAAAGACGTAGAGGCATGAAGGTTTAGTCAAAGAGCATTTGAAGAGGAAGATAGACCCGGGAAGAGGAAGAGTCATAAGAGAGTTAGAATGAGTAATGTCAAGAAGATGGTGCGCACACACTCTCAAATCTAGAGATGGAAGGCTTCTCGCTGGGGCTTGCCTCTTAGGGGCTATCGAGAGTCAACCCAAACATGCACAAGGAATTCAGGAAAGTACTTCTTCCCCTTTCTTAAGTCGCTTACTTGGCTACAGATTAGAGAATTGTATGACAATATATAACATTTTTGAGCACCTTTGACCTTTTCGACGAGTTGGATGCAATTGAGAGTGATTTAAGAAGGATCTGGTCAAGAGCAACTTAGGCAGCGAGACATGTGACAGTTAGAGATTTGTGGGATCTACAGTGACCTGGTGGTTTCTCGTAAGAGGCACTCGTGGGAGCTTTATTGACGTCTTCCGGAAATTATAGTGGCCCATAGCTAGTGGATAGTGACATGAATGAAGTAACCTCAAAAATCAGAAATGAGACAGAGACAGAGGCCTAGGCCTAGGCCTACTCGCGATGTTTCAAAAGATTATCTTAGATTGTAACGTGCATGATTTGGATTTTGAGGGCGACATACTTACCTAGCTTATAAGAGGAATCGAGGAACTCCTAGACATATGCTTAGGGACAAAATTCTAAAGACACTTGGGAGTATATCCCAGAGAAGTTACCTTAATCAGCCAAAGATTATCATTGCATTCTTGAAATGAAATTACATGTAACGTAAAAACGACATCCTTGAAAAGAAAACATGACGTTTTTAATACAAAACGACACCTTGAAAAGAAAATGACGTGTCGCTTTTTAAATATAAAAAAGAAACGACTATGCAACAACCGCCAGTAGTTTCTTTCCCGTCTATATCCAATGTTCATCAGCTTCATGAACATGGATGTACATAACATAATTATTATAATAGCCTTTAGCGATTATATTTACGATCAATGGCTAATTATCTTTAGGCACAGTGAATTATAATACTCACTGTTGAAATCATAACTTTATTTTATTCATAAAAATAATCTTGCAGAATTCATAAAACTACTGCGCAGAAACCTAATACCCACCTATCATTCGATAGGTGGGTATTTCTTTTAATTATTTACGAGGGTATTTAGAACTTATTTTCCTTGTTTATTTTATTCAATGCCTATTAAAAGAAAACTTCATTCCTCAATTGCTCATCCACCGACCGAAATTGCATTTTCAACGTTTTAAATGGATATAGTACTCAATTGCTCTTTACAATAAATATTTTGTGTATACGTATAGTACAGTGATGAGATAGAACTAACTTATTATTATCTGTATTCGGTACTGAAAGTGAGATTGGATGAGAAATTTGAGGTCCAATTTGCTTACCGACGTAGAAAATTTAGTACTCCACGTAGAGTTCATAATATGATCTATACGTAGTATTAGCTTGAAGAGAGCTCTATTTATCTACCTAAAATAAATTCATAACATGTTACACTTCATTATTGGTAGATTCAGTTGAACATAGGGTTTCTTTAGTCCAAAAGTGCATGTGAAGGTAACGCTTGCAACAGTATAAACGGGTCTATAGTACAAAAGTGCATGTGAGTGTTTGGTCAGTTGTGGTGTGTTGCGGCCGATTGCGATATTTTGTAAAATTTAATATTAATTGCGGTATGTTACGGTCAAATTTTATAGATGATTCTTTTTGTTTTTCGGCACATATATTTCGTAATACTAACTTCACCACATATATAAACAGAATATTATCCTACTATCGCACGTACTAAAACTTCACTAGATATTGAATTAGTGAATTTTGTACTATGGGGTCTTCATTGTGCTTCGAGTTATACTGGCAAAGTCATTACCATCACATGCATTGTTGAATTTCTACGTAGAGTACTAAATTTAGGATTTTCCACGTCGGTAAGCAAATTGGACCTCAAAAATTTCTCAATGTTAGTAGCTTAGTCATTGTAACGAAATGTTAGTAGCTAGCTTAGTCATTGTAACGAAATGTTAGTAGCTTAGTCATTGTAACGAAATGTTATTAATTTCAATATTGTATTTTACCGGCCCCTTAGAGATGACCTAAATTATCATTATATTTTAATAATAAGTTAAGATAACATTAGATTAAGTTGACATATCGTATTCTTAAAAATTTACCATAGTTCAAGCTAAATTAATTTTTAATGATAAGTTAAAATATTTCTTTAACTTTTACATGACAATATTCATTATTTTTTTCAAATTCCACTTATTATTAATAATATTTTAATCAATGCATGTGATATTAGTCATTTTGAAAGTGAGTTCTATGTATTTAACTTAGTAAATAAGTCTTATAAAACTAATTGGTTTAACTAAACTAACATATAAAATGTAAGATAATGATGGATTAATTAATTAACTGAAAATTATTCTTATTTACTAGCAAGTCTTTAATGTGTGATACTCATTCTTTTTAATATATTTCGAATTATTGTCTCATATTTTAACAAAAAGTTATTTGCAAGGACTACTTATACTAGAAAACCAAATTATTTTATAAATGTTTGGCAATAATTCTTAATTAAATTAATGTTTCGACATAAACTAGATTTCAGATTTGATATTGATTTATCGGAAGATGTTCATTGTTACAAAAAATACAAACCTAAAGTTCTGAATGTTCAATCATAAATTCAAACTTCGAACTAATTTTTTGGCCTTAGTTAAATTCATACTTTAAAGACTCAATACATGACAATTAGAAGTTTATTGAAGGACCTAAACTAATAGATATGTTACATTCACCAAAATCTGAAAAGTTCAAACCTAATTTTAATTTAATAATTTTATATGTACAAGGGCGGTGCCAAATTTTGATAGCTCAATGGAAATCGCTCGTGCTAAATATAAGTGTATTAAATAAATCAGGGCGACTATTTATTTTTAAATGTCTAAAAAATCATAATATTAATTTGGAATGATCGTTAAGTGCATGCACTTTAAATTAGACTTTAGACTTCTTGGGACAATTTAGCTAGGCTACTTTAATATATATATATATATATATATATATAATTAAAATAACTTTGGGATTATAACAATGATTATATTTTGGAGATTATTTTCATTATGTGCAAGCATATGAATTAGTATACAAGGACAGGGACAATGCAACTGCATACATATTAGAATTATTACTAATTCCTTTTCTAATGTTAAAATTATTTACAATGTCCGACGACAGAATTGTTCTGACTGTTCAAATAATTTTATAATTAATTTTTTTGTTCTTAAATATTAATAAGATAAATAAGTCAACCATAAAAAAGGGAATTAGCTAATGCCATATATATACATATACTTGCAATAGATGTCTTAGGTTTTCGTTTGATCTACAATTTATTATTAGACACAAGTCATATACAATATATATATATATACATATGTGTGTATATTATATGATAATGTAATATATATATATATATATATATATATATATATATCAGCGCTCATTTGATCCCATATGTATAAGTTATGTGTAATATATAACCAATAAATCAGCGTTTATAATGTATCTAATTTTTGCTTTTTGTTTAATTATTGCATCAGAAGACATGCTTGAGTGTATGGTTTAAAGCCAAAAGACATATTTAACAAATATTTAGCTATATACTTATGATTATGTTTATTAATTTCAATATACCTAATATTACGTTAATTTTATATAACAATCCACTGTAAATTATTTACGAAAGTATTCAAATTATTTTGCGCAAATAATTTATTTAAATAAAAAGATAAAATAGTCCAAATTTTTTCGTAAACAACTTAAACTGAATATTTAGACAAACTTAACGTAACGTTAATTATATTAAAATCAGACAAATATAGATATATACTTAAAACACCCTATATATAAAATATAGATTAGAATAATTCCAGAGAGACATACTTCCGGTATTTCAGAAGTTATATTTATAATTTATCAACTATATAGATAAATAAACAAAAAAGTACATATATCTAGTCTATAATATAATATAGAGGTTTTTGGTAACAAAGGTTCATAATTACCTTCTAGACTACTTTTTTATATTCTTCTAGAGTATAAAGTTGCATATTTTAACTTCAAAGTGAAGCAGCTAATTCGAAATGTTACGAAATAATTATATTAAAAAAATCAAAAGTGAGTTAATGTGTTGAAAAAATAAAATCTAATGTCTTGGACGGTAAAGTATTTTATTTTTATTTATTAAAATGGCTTTCTTTGACTGCCAAAAGACCATTAATCATTATATAACACCTCATCAGTCATCCAAAGGACTGCTTGAATAAATTTTCTACCCCATTTATTTTTCCTTTCGAAAATCTATTAAGTTGGCCCTACTATATGCCACCGGTGATAATGACGTGTCATTTCTCATGGTACAAATGACGCCACGTGGAAGGTATAATGACAGTACTGTATATGGAAACAAACAAAAGTATAGTGGATGATCATAATCTAAGTGTGCCTAAAGGTTTTTAGTTGGCTATGATTAATTTCCTGTTATTTGTCACTAATGTTTTATTTCCCATCGTATATAAATCCTATTTACGTATATTTAAAAATATAGCTCTATAATTATTTTAAATGTTGACGATTTGAAAATATTTAATGTTTCGTAAACAAATGTTAAATAGTTATTACGACTGTGAAATTTGTTTACAATTAAATTTTTATTTAAATTACTTTATAAATTTATTATTGTAAATAAATGACTTATAACGATAATTATTTAACACTTGTTAACTAAGCGTTGAATATTTTTAAATTGATACTAAATTAAATGGTTGGACAACACCAACATCAAAATCGCTATGTAAAATACATAAAAATCACACTTTTAAGAAGAAAACAAAGAATTTTTTTTTTTGCAAGATTCGACGTTAACTAACTTACATCATTGCAACCAATTTTTTGTTTAAGTAGATTATAAAATTTAGTGTAATTAATTATTCTCCACATTTGGTTTTGTTTCTATATATAATTAGCGTTATAATATAAGTTTCATTAGGCACTTCAATAAAATTGTAAGACATTAAATTTAGTTTTGGAATTACTTTCAACCGCACAGCATATTTAACATCAAATTTGGCGTGATAAACAATACCAACGCTAAATATAGCTTGTTAATAATTTCATAAAAAATTGTTATAATTTGTTTTATTAATATTATATTTTAATTTTTTATTCTATAAAAAGATGATATAATTTAATAAAATATATAATAATAATGAATAATAGTTTTAGTATCATATTTTTTTATATGAAATTTGAACTTAAATCTTTGTTCTGCGTCAATTTGAAAAAGGCGCGATATTATTTAAAGTTTTTTCGCCATGTCTGATAGATTTTGTTCGCCGTACTTGATTGCGTTTAGATTTGATTTGTTATTGGCGTTTGGTTCAGTGAGAATTATTTGCTTCTAAGGCCAGTGTTGGAAATTTCGTAATGTTATTTTATCGATTCGACTATTCTTCTAAATAAACGAGGTCAAAATGTGATTGTGACTTGAAAATGCTAATTATTTTTCGCATTTTGTTTAAGTGAATATAGGCGAAGACGTCGATTTTGGAGTTTCTAGATGAATCGGAAGAGAAGTCTCGTTCGTTTTGCGAAGATCATATTTTTCAGGTTTTTCTAAATCTAGAATTCTCTAATCTTAATCGTGTTTCCTTTCAATTCCTGTTACTAATTGATTCTGATAGTAGACGGATAGGTTAGTAAGAAAAGAAAAAAACAAAATATAAAAGATTGAAACAACACATTACGTTTCTGAGTTCTTATTTGTTTAATCTCATAATGAACTGAATACAACGAGATTACAATGAAAATGCAATAAAACAAGACAAAACATAGACATTTTGTTACACAGGGCTTCATGAAAAATCAGTACACAGAACACAAGGTGTTGACATTCAGAAACTAAAGAGGCTCAATAATTCCAGTGAGGTACTTGGTCTTGATTATGCAGTCCAATATCTTGTACCACACGTATTCTTGGAAGAACCAAAAGAAAGCTTGCCTCCATATTCGAGATATCATCAATGGAGCGATGATCCCGAGAAACCCGACCCCGAATCCGACTCCGACGCCAATCCGGAACCAATACTCTTCTTCATCATCGTCTTCTTCCGGAACGCTCATGTGCGGTTCTTTGCTTTCATCTCCTCCGCATTTGGGCAGTGGATCTCCGCAGAGGAGTTGATTTCCGTCGAAGCTTGAAGAATTAAAGCTTTGTAGTTGGGTGCTTTTCGGAATCTTTCCGGAGAAGTTGTTGTGAGACAAGTTCAAGAAATCCAAGAAATGTAGACTGGTGATGGTAGGAGGAATTTGAGCAGAGAGGTTGTTCCAGGAGAGATCAAGAGACTCCAGCACCGTCATGTTCCCGATGTTCCTCGGAATGCTTCCACGCAGATGATTTCTGGAGAGATTCAGGAAGCGTAGTCCTTGGAGTCTTGTGAAGTTTTCGGGTATCTCTCCAGATAAGTTGTTTCTTGAAAGATCGATGGAAGTCACGAGATCAAGGATGCTTTCGTACTCGTTTTCCTTTCCTTTAGTCACAAGAACTGCATTTTCTTTGGTCATATCGTAGTACATTCCATCATAAATCGTTGATCTACTTTTACCGGTCACTGCGAACGCATTATTGAAGCACTGTGGTATGGCTCCGTATAGATTGTTGTCGGCGACATCAAGGATTCGGAGACGATCTAGCGCACAAAGCTCATATGAGACTTCACTTCTCAGTTTGTTTGAATGAAGAATGAGAATACTCAATTCCGTAAGACTTCCTATCCATCTTGGAATCGTTCCGACAAACTTATTCCGACCAAGATTGATAGCTTCTAATCTTGAACAATTTTGGAGTGAGTTTGGTATTTCTCCAGTGAGGTTGTTATTACCCATGTTCAGTGAGTCTAACTCATTCAACAAACCCATAGAACTTGGAATATGACCTATGAGATGATTGTTTCCCAAGTCTATCATTAACAATTCAGTCCAATGCTCCCAACAGTCTGGAATATTTCCTTGTAAACGATTGTCTCCGAGTTGGAGTACATATGCACCGCTAGAATGAGAATTGCAAATAAGACTTTGAAGTTCCCCGGAAAAGGAGTTGTATGACAAATCTAACCACTGTAATTTAGCAGAAAGAAAGCCATTAATAACTCCATGTAAATGGTTGTTAGAGAGGTCTATGTAGTTTAAGTGAGAAGAAAAATTCCAGAACCAGCTCGGAATGGCGCCTGATATTCCAGTCTCGGACAAGGCTATTTTATCAACATTTTTGTGTGACTTGAGCCACATTGGAAACTCAGGACCCAAATTCCAACCCGTCAAGTCAATAGAGGAAAGATCAAAGGGAGGAGTCCAACTTGGAGTTACGTTCAAAGTCAATGAATTTCCACGCGCTTCAAATGTTTTTAGATTTGCGAGATTGACAAAATGAACTTCGGAGACAACTCCATGTAGATGGTTAAAAGAAATATCTAGTGATTTCAAATTTGAGAGAGACCCGAGTGAAGCTGAGATGAGTCCAGAAAGATTGTTATTTTGAAAAGAGAGAATGGTGAGGTTTTTGAATTTTTCTATTTGATTAGGAATTTCGCCAACAAATTGATTATGTGATATATCTAAGTAGGCAAGGCTACTGGAAAGACATACAGACAAGTTTTGAAATACATTTGAAAGATTTTCTCTGTATTCATTAGATGACAACCTAAGTTCCTCCAGATTGCAGAGAGTGCCGAGAGATGAGGGTATTTTTCCGTGAAGATAATTTTGTGATAGATCGAGAGTAAGTAGAGAGGTTAGGTTACCGATGGCACTCGGGATAACACCTTGCAACCCGGTTCCCATAAGATACAAGTGATGGAGACTGAAAAGAGTATTACCGAGGCAACGAAGAAGAACGGTACAGTCAAGGCGGTTATTAAGAGATAGATCAAGAGATTGGAGACGGGTCATGTTTTTCAGAAAAGTGCAAAGGAGCTGAGGATTTCCAAGATTGTTTTCACTCAGATCCAGCACTTGAAGGGATGTGAGATTAATAAGATGAAGATGAGATGGTATATGAATCTGATTAATCTCGCATCCATACAAGCGTAGCTTTAAGAGGCAAGGCATCGTGCTTACTACTGAAACCAAACTGTTGGAGGCTTGACTCAGGTTCACATAGCTCATATCTAATATCTCTAGCAATGGAAGACCAGAAAGCCAGTCAAGTTTGTTGGGATATAACTGACCTTCATAACTATATCCAATTCCGAGATGATGCAAATTGGAAAGATTTCCGAGTTGGGGCGGAATCATTCCCACAGACGAATCTGTGAGATCAAGGTGTGTTAAACTCACCATAGACCCAAGGAAGCTCGGAATCTGGCCAAAGTGATTAAAGTTCAAGTCCAAGTGAGTGAGATGTTTAAGACTGAGTAAGGAAGGAGTGATGTTGCCTGATAACCATGCCTGACTGAGTTGGAGGTGCGTGACGTGACCGGTGACGTTGTCGCACGTGATTCCCTCCCATTCGCAGCACTTAATTTTGTCGCCCCAAGACGAGAGAGATTCGTAAGGATCATTGTTGATGCCTTTCTTGAAACTGAACAGTGCTTGTCTCTCCGAGTCGATGCAGGCAGAGCACCCAACTATCAAAAGCACGAGCTGGAACAGGAATAGCAAGTGTTTAATCATCTTGGTTTTTCTAGAATTTCTTGTTTTTGCTGCTGTGATATTATGATACAAGATTTTCCCAACTTCATTCTTATACAGTCCAAGTCTCAAGTCTCAAGTCAACTAGTCTCTTCAGCCCAAACTTTGGGGCCAAATTTTAATTTTAGATCATGACATCTCACCCAATTTGGATCAGTCAAGATGGAGAGAGAGCTTTGTAGTTTCCGTACCATTTCCACATATTATTTTTCAAGTCTACTCAATCAATGTTGAGCTGTTCATTGACTACTCAACGTTGCAATTTCCACGTAAATTAATGAGGAGAGCAAACCAACATTTGTATGACTATTATCTATGACTATTCAACATTTCCAAGTCTGTGATTTAAAATAAATTGAGGGAGAAAGATACAGCCTTACCAGATGTTGAATATGCAAGGAAAATGAGCTAAACCAGATGTGGAGTGGAAATAGAACTGAGATGGGAATGACGTAAAGACTAAGTTACTTGCAGAAGAAGTTACTCGACCCAAAATGTGAAACATAGCAACTACTATAGCCAAGACGCCAAAAAATGACTCAAAAGGCACATATGCATGGGATCTGATGACTTTATTACTATTCACGAGTGACGCTGAGATGAGTCCAGAAAGATTGTTATTTTGAAAAGAGAGAGTGGTGAGGTTTTTGAATTTTTCTATTTGATTAGGAATTTCGCCAACAAATTGATTATGTGATATATCTAAGTAGGCAAGGCTACTGGAAAGACATCTAGACAAGCTTTGAAATACATTTGAAAGAGTTTCTCCGTATTTGTTATTCGACAAATCAAGTTCCTCTAGATTGCAAAGATGACCGAGAGATGGGAGTATTTTTCCGTGAAGATAATTTAGTGATAAATCGAGAGTAAGTAGAGAGGTTAGGTTACCGATGGCACTCGGGATAACACCTTGCAACCCGGTTCCAGAAAGAATCAAGTGTTGGAGATTGGAAAGAGTACTACCCAGGCAGCGAAGAAGAATGGTATAGTCAAGGCGGTTATTAAGAGATAGATCAAGAGATTGGAGACGGGTCATGTTTTTCAGAAAAGTGCAAAGGAGCTGAGGATTTCCAAGATTGTTGAAGGACAGGTCCAACACACGAAGGGATGTGAGATTAATAAGATGAAGATGAGATGGTATATGAATCTGATTAATCTCACATTCTATCAAGCGTAGCTTTAAGAGGCAAGGCATCATGTTTACTACTGAAACCAAACTATTGAAGGCTTGACTCAAGTTCGCACTTCCTATATCCAAAATCTCTAGCGATGAGAGGCCAGCAAGCCAGTCAAGGCTGTTGGCATATAACTGACCATCATAATCACTTGTAATGACGAGATGATGCAAATTGGAAAGATTTCCGAGTTGGGGCGGAATCATTCCCACGAAATGACGAGATGTTTATTCATCCTGTTTTTGTTTAGAATTTGTTGTTTTTGCTGCTATGATATGAAATGTTGATACAAGATTGCCCAACTTCATCCTTATATTGTGGTAGTCCAAGTCCCAATTCAAACGTTGGCGATAAGTTTTAATGTTAGACCATGACATCTCACCCAATTTGGACCACTCAAAGATTAAGAGAGCTTTGTAGTTTTCCTTCCATTTCCACGTGATTTTCAAGTGTTACCAATCCATGTTGAGCTGTTCATCAACTTTGTGGAGAGAAATACACAGCCCCAGTTCTCACTCTAAACGTGTAAACACGCAGAGGCCAAGCTAGGACCAAAGATATTTACATATGAAAGAGAGAAAAATATTTATTATTTTGAGTTATTTGTGACTTTTAAATAAATAAAAAAATAAAGTTGGAACAACTAGTTTTCACTCAGATCCAGCACTTGAAGATGAGATTGTTTTCCAAGATTGTTTTCACTCAGATCCAGCACTTGAAGGGATGTGAGATTAATAAGATGAAGATGAGATGGTATATGAAAATGATTCATCTTGCAGTCTGACAAGTGTAGCCCTAAGAGGCAAGGCATCACGTTTACTGTTGAAATCAAATTATTGGAGGCTTGACTCAGGTTCACTCCTTCTATATCTAATATCTCTAGCAATGGAAGACCAGAAAGCCAGTCAAGGCTGTTGGCATATAACTTATCATGATCACCAGTTATAATGATGAGATGATGCAAATTGGAAAGATTTCCGAGTTGGGGCGGAATCATTCCCACGAATGAAGTTATGAGAGAAAGGTGTGTTAAACTCACCATAGACCCAAGGAAGCTCGGAATCTGGCCAAAGTCATTATTGCTCAAGTCCAAGTGAGTGAGATGTTTAAGGCTGAGTAAGGAAGGAGTGATGTTGCCTGATAATAACGCCCCGCCGAGTTGGAGGTGCGTGACATGACCGGTGACGTTGTCGCACACGATTTCATCCCATTCGCAGCAGTCAGTGTTGTCTCGCCAAGACGAGAGAGTTTCCCAAGGATCTTCGTGTATGCCTTGCTTGAAGGTGAGAAGGGCTTGCCTCTCGGAGTCGATGCAGGCAGAGCACACAACTAGTAATGGAGCAACCAAAAGCACGAGCTGGAACAGGAAAGGCAAGTGTTTATTCATCCTGTTTTTGTTTAGTATTTGTTGTTTTTGCTGCTATGATATCAAATGATGATACAAGATTGCCCAACTTCATCCTTATATTGTGGTAGTCCAAGTCCCAATTCAAACGTTGGTGATAAGTTTTAATGTTAGACCATGACATCTCACCCAATTTGGACCACTCAAAGATTAAGAGAGCTTTGTAGTTTTCCTTCCATTTCCACGTGATTTTCAAGTGTTACCAATCCATGTTGAGCTGTTCATCAACTTTGTGGAGAGAAATACACAGCCCCAGTTCTCACTCTAAACGTGTAAACACGCAGAGGCCAAGCTAGGACCAAAGATATTTACATATGAAAGAGAGAAAAAAGAATATTATTTTGAGTTATTTGTGACTTTTAAATAAAAAAAATAAAGTTGGAACAAAACCAGTTTTAAGTTCAACTAAAAACTTAGGCCTCAAAACAGACTGGGATAGTTTGCTTTGTTCACACATTTACTTAAATGTCATATGTTTTAGAGAGCCAAAAAAATATATCGGTAGCCAAAAACAAAAATCGTAATCGGAGTTCAGAGATACTTAGTTACAGTATATACTTCTTTACTTTTAATATTTCAGATATATTATTTTAACTTATTTTTCCATTCAACGTTATGTTGTTTATCATTATGTTTTATTATGGAAAAATCATATTTTAAAATAAAAAGTAAAAGAAAATGAGGACAAATAATTGAACTGTTCAGAGAATCTTCAGCAAACATGTTCAGAGAAGCTCGGAATCTGACCAAAGTGTGTAAGATGTTTAAGCAACAAGGTATTCATTTGTGGACAATTAATATAAATACTCTTTATTTTTTTTTTAATACCGAGCAAGACGCTAGTTTCCACATCATCAGTATATATAAAATAAACAAATAGAAATCATAAGGAATTTTTTGTATGTAGGTCTCGTCTAAAACACTAAAACAAATACTAGAATATAATTTTCAATAATATATCGTGGCCAAAACCCAAAACTAGCAACATGAGGTCGTAGGAATATACTATATCCGTGTGTTGCTTTGCATGCATGCATGCATATACGTTATAAAAGACATTGTTCGTCATTGTTCGTCGTAATTCCGACAAGGTATTCCGACCAAGATTTATAGCTAGTTTCTGAACAGCTCTCGAGTGAATTTGGTATTTCTCCAGCCAGGTTCAATGAATGTAACCGCTTCAACAAACCCATAGAGTTTGGAATATAACCGATTAGCTGATTGTTTCCCAAGTCCATCATAGACAAATGCTGTCCATTGTTCCAAACAGTCTGGAATATTTCCTTGTAAACGATTTTCTCGGAGACGAAGTACATATTTGCAAGATTACTATGAGAATTACAAAGAAGCTCAAAAAGTTCCCCGAAAAAGAAGTTGTTGGATAAATCCAACCACAATAAGTTACCAAAAAGAAAACCATGAATAACTCCACGTAAATGATTATGAGAGAGGTCCAAGTTGTGTAATTGAGAAGAAAACTTCCAGAATCAGTTCGCAATAACGCCTGATATTCCTGTCTTGGACAGCGTTATGCTCTCAATATTTTTTTGTTACTTGAGCCACAATGGAAACCTAGGACCTAAATTCCAACCCCTCAAGTTAAGAGAGGAAATATCAAAGAGAGGAGGAGTCGAACTTGGAGCTACATTCAAAGTCAATGAATTTCCATACGCTTCAAATGTGTTTAGATTTGCGAGATTGACAAAATGAACTTCGGAGACAACTCCATGTAGATGGTTTGAAGAAATATCCAAAGATTTCAAATTCGAGAGAGACCCAAGTGACGCTGACATTGGTCCAGAAAAATTGTTATGTTACAAAGTGAGAGTGGTGAGGTTTTTGAATTCTGCTATTTGATAAGGAATTTCACCAACAAAGAGATTATCTGATATATCGAAGTAGGTGAGGCTATTGGAAAAACATCCAGACAAGTTTTGAAACATATCTGAAAGATTTTATGTGTATTTGTTAGATGACAAATCAAGTGTCTCTAGATTGCAAAGATTACCGAGAGATGAACGTATTTTTCCGTGAAAAGAATTTTATGATAAATCGAGAATAATTAGAGAGGTTAGGTTGCCGATGGCACTCGGGATAACACCTTGCAGCCCAGCATTAAAAAGTACCAAGTGTTGGAGATGGGAAAAAGTACTACCAAAACAGCGAACATATATGGTATGGCCAATATTTTCGTTAGAAGAAAGATCAAGAGATTGAAGAAGGGTCATGTTTTTCAGGAAACTGCAAAGACGTTCAGGATTTTCAAGATTATTGTCACTCAGATCCAGCACACGAATGGATGTGAGATCGATAAAATGAAGATGAGAGGGTAAATGAATCTCGCAGCCTGGAAAACTTAGCTCTAAGAGGCAAGACATCTTGTTTAGTGCTGAAATCACACTATAGGAGGCTTGACTCAGGTTCACTCTTCTCATCTCTAATATCTCTAGCAGTGGAAGACCAGAAAGCCAGTCAAGGCTGTTGGCATATAACTGACCACCATAATCACTTGCAATGCTGAGATGATGCAAATTGGATAGATTGCCGAGTTGGGGTGGAATCATTCCCACGAATGAATCGGTGAGATCAAGGTGTGTTAAACTCACCAAAGACCCAAAGAAGCTCGGAATATGGTCAAAGTCATTATTGCTCAAGTTCAAGTGAGTGAGATGTTTGAGATTGAGTAAAGAAGTAGTGATGTTGTGTGATAAGAACGCCTAGCCGAGTTGGAGCTGCGTGACATGGCCGGTTACGTTGCCGCAGGCAATTCCCTCCCATTTGCAGCACTCAATGTTGTCTCCCCAAGACGAGACGAGAGTGGGTGCCTTGCTTGAAGGTGAGCAGGGCTTGTCTCTCCGAGTCGATGCAGGCCGAGCACAGCACTAATGGAGCTACCACCAAAAGCACGAGCTGGAACAATAAAGCATCATCCTGGTTTTTATATTTTGTTGTTTTTGCTGCTATGATATGATATGATGATACAAGAGTGCGCAACTTCCTTCTTATATTGTGTTAGTCCAAGTCCCAATTCAACTCATTTATTTCCGCCAAATTTTAATGTTAGACAATGACATCTCACCCAAATTGGGTCACTCACGATGGAGAGTGAGCTTTGTAGTTTCCTTTCCATTTCCACGTATCTTCATCAACCCAGGTTTGACTGCTCAACGTTTCCACGTTATTTAATGAGGAGGGCAAACTAGTTTTGAGCCACTCAATATTGAGAGAGAGCTTTTGTAGTTTCCTTTCCATTTCCACATATTCTTTTTCAAGCCTTAATAATCAATGTTGATATGTTCATCAGCTTTGTGGAGATAATTCTATAGAACTCTTTCATAATAGACTTGAAAGTCATTAGTACTGTCATTATTGCTGTAACGATAAAATTATTCTATAATATGGCTTTACGAGGAAGTCCTAGACTTTTAAAAGGAGATAAAACCAGTAAACTCGTATGATCTCAAATATGAATCCATTTGCTTGTTCATTCCAAATACAAGAGGACGTGAATTTCTGAAAATCTGCTATAAACAACAAGGTATTCATGTTTGAAAAATTAATATAAAAAATCTTACATTTATTTTCTTTAATAGCGAGCAAGACTTGCAGTTTCCGAATCTGTATAATTTTCCAATAATATATCGTAGCCAAAACCCAAAAGTAGCAACATGAGGTCGTAGCTAGGTTCATAATAAGAAATCACCGTGTGTTGCTTTGCATGCATGCATGCATATGCGTTATAATGATAATTTAGTCATTGTTCGTCGTAATGCTATTCTACAATCAAATTAGATGGACATAGTTTCGTAGGTATTGCATTTCTTGAGAGCATTCAACGTTTGTTGAATTTTTAGAATTTGTTAGATAAAAGACAAATCATCATTCAAATGATTCTATCTAAATGCGTATTATAAAAATGAGTTTCGACTAATAAGCAAAGTGTTTCTTCTCCAGTAATTGTACTAAAGGCGTTGCTATCCAATATTGTTGTTTTTGACGTTTACCTACTAATTTACTCGTAATTATTAGTCTATGTTTTACACGACAGAAAACTTGTTGACTAAGTCAATTTTTACTTCTTTTTTTGTCGTGTATAGTAACAAGTAACAAACCACCGAAATTTATAATGAGCTTTGAAATTAGGTTTTTCTGAAGCTTTATATATTCTGTTTGCATGAGTATTATTTGCATGTGTTGGAGCAAGTAATTACAGAGTTGACTACATTTTTTAAAGTTCGTTGGTTTGCATTTGCTGATTCCTCTTCTAGAATGCTAATTTATTTTCACCTGATAGACTGATATTAATCGAAATTTTCTGGTTTTTCTCTATCTAGAATGCTTTAATCTTAATCGTGTTTTTTTTTTAAATTTCTGCCATTAATTCCTTCTGTGAAACTCCAATGCGTACAAAGTATATTCTATGTATTTGTCTTCGGATAGGTTAGTAGGAAAAGTAAAAACAAAAAACCAATGATTGAATCTCGATTACGAACCAAATACAACAATACATTACATTTATGAGTTCTTAATAGTAGAACTGAGAGGGATAATAAACTGAATACAACAAAATTACAGACCAACAAACTATTAAAATGAAATAAAACTAGACAAAACACAGACATTATAAGACTCCATTGAAAACCAGCACACAAAACACAAGGTGTTAAAATTCATAAACTAGAAGGGCTTACTAATTCCAGTGGCGTACTTGATCTTGATTATGCAGTCCAAAATCTTGTACCAAACATATTCTTGGAAGAACCAAAAGAACGCTTGTCTCCATATTCGAGATATCATCAATGGAGCAATGATCCCGAGAAACCCGACCCCAAATCCGACTCCGACGCCGAGTCGGAACCAATACTCTTCATTATCTTCTTTCGGTTCTTCATTTTATTCATCTCTGCATTTCTTGGGCAGTGGATCTCCGCAGAGGAATTGATTTTTGTCCAAACTTGACGAATTCAATCTCTGTAGTTGGGGGCTTTTTGGAATTTCTCCGGAGAAGTTGTTATGAGATAAGTTCAAGAAATCCAAGAAGCTTAATTTGGTGATGCTAGGAGGAATTTCAGCTGACAGTTTGTTCCAAGAGAGATCAAGAGTCTCCAATGCCCTCATGTTCCCGATATTCCTCGGAATGCTTCCTTGAAGATGATTTCTGGAGAGATTTAGGAAGCGTAGTCCTTGGAGTCTTGCGAATTCTTCAAGGATCTCTCCAGATAAGTTGTTTCTTGAAAGATCAATGGCAATGACGAGACTAATGATGCTTTTATAAACAATTTCATACTTATAGTTCTTGGTTCCACCATTGGAGATTGAGTACGGAATTTCGGCATTTCTATATGCAAATGCATTGTTGAACCACTGTGGTATGCCTCCGTAGAGATTGTTGTCGCCGACATCAAGGATTTGGAGACGATCAAGCGCACAAAGCTCATATGGGACTTTACTTCTCAACTTGTTTGAGTGAAGAATGAGAAATTTCAGTTTGGTAATACTTCCAATCCATCTTGGAACAATTCCGACAAGCTTATTTCGACCAAGATCGATAGCTTCTAATTTTGAACAATTCTTGAGTGAGTCTGGTATTTCTCCAGTGAGGTTGTTATTACCCAGGTTCAATAACTTTAACCCATTCAACAAACTCATAGAGCTTGGATTATGACCTATCAGATGATTGTTCCGCAAGTCTATCACTTTCAATGCTTCAAACAGTCTGTAATATTTCCTTGTAACCGATTGTTTCTGAGACGAAGTTCTTTTGCATTACTACTATAAGAATTTCAAAGAAGCTCAAAAAATTCCCCTAAAAGTGAGTTGTTGTATAAATCTAACCATTGTACATCAACATAAAGTAAACCATGAATAACTCCATGTAAATGGTTATAAGAGAGGTCCAGGATGTCCAATTAAGAAGAAGAATTCCAAAACCAGCTCGGAATGACGCCTGATAATCTCGTCATGGACAACGATATGCTCTAGATATTATTTTGTGACTTGAGCCACAATGGAAACCTCGGACCCAAATTCCAACCACTCAAGTCAAGAGAGGAAAGATTAAAGGGAGGAGTCCAATATGGAGTTGCCTTCAAAGTCAACGAATTTTCAATAGCTTTAAATGTCTTCAAGTTGGTGAGATTGGCCAAGTGAACTTCAGAGACAACACCTTGCATATGATTAAATGAAATATTTAAGGATCTCAAATTTGAGAGAGACGAGAGTGACGCTGAAATTGGTCGAAAAAGATTGTTATCTCTCATTAAGAGACTTGAGAGGTTTTTGAATTCTGCTATTTGATCAAGAATTTCGCCATCAAAGTGATTATCTTGATAAATCTAAGGAGGTGAGACTATTGGAAAGACATCCAGAGAAGCTTTGCAAAACAGTTGAAAGATTTTCTTTGTATTCATTTAATGACAAATCAAGTTCCTCCAGATTGCAAAGATTACCTTCAGATGAGGGTATTTTTCCGAAGGCACTCGGATTTCCAAGATTGTTGCCACTTAAGTCCAGCACTCGAATGGATGTGAGATTAATAAGATGAATTTGATCAATCTGGCAGCTTGGCAAGCGTAGCTCTAAGAGACACGACATCATGTTTTATTACAAAAATTGAACTATTCGAGGCGCGACTCAAGTTCACACTTCTAATATTTAATATCTTTAGCGATGGAAGACCAGAAAACCAGTCAAGGTTGTTGGAATTTAACTCACTCCTATATAGATTACCTCCAATGCTGAGATGATCCAAATTGGAAAGATTTTCGAGTTGGGGCGTACTCATTCCCACGAATGAATATGTGAGATCAAGGTGTGTTAAACTCACGAGAGACCCAAAGAAGCTCGGAATATGGCCAAAGTTGTTAAGCTCAAGTTCAAGTGAGTAAGATGTTTCAGACCATGACATTTCACCTAATGGAGACAGAGGTTTGTAGTTTCATTTTCCATTTTCCACGTTTTTTTCAAGTCACCAACTACAGACCCAGTTCTCACTCTTTCATAATGAGGAGAGATAAACTTAACGTGTAAACACGCGAGGCGAAGCTAGGACCAAAGATATATACATATTAAACAGAAGAAAAAATATACATATTATTTTGAGCTGTTATGTAACAGATTATGAAACTAAGAAGAGATTTTGGAAAGAAATAAAAAAGTCTGAAGCTTCAATTCTCGCTAATTTGAAAATGAAGCAGGCTTAAAGCATGTTTTATTTAAATTTAACACAAATACAAAAAAAAATTGAAGCCATTTCGGACCTGTTGTGTATCTGAGAGGGATCACAAATCAAGGTCAACTCACGAAATGATCATAATAAATTATAATACAATAGAAGTCCTAAATCACAAAGAACCACCAATTGTCATTCTATAAAGGGAGCAAATATAAATAGTAAACGCTAAGATAAAAGCCTCGAAACAGCTCAGAATAACAGTTGCACACGTACGGGAACTCCCATGCACGCCATGCATACGTCACTTCTCAGCCCATAAATGTGAGCCCTAACCCTAGGCAGTGGAACTCTAATGTTAGGTGATCAATAAATGAATATTGAATCGCATTCATTGTTTGGTTAACGAGAAAATTACTTTAAAGTTACCAACTTGATGTAAAAAATCGAATCTTTTTTCACTTCTGTTTACTATTTTTTTTATCTTATCACTTACCCGATCATGTTGTTTCCTCAACATTTCTTATTATTCGCACAGCACTGAACTGGGAAAGGTTCATTACTAATTAACACCTTTTTTTTGCCATATCTTATGCTAAGGTAGGATTTCGTCAAAATCCTATTTTAACAGCTCGTGTGTCGTGTGTCGAAAGACGGGGAGCAAAGGGGTCCCACGCGTGACTCTTGGTCAACTGAAGAGAACGACTCGTCGTTTCTCACCTTATTGTGAACGGGAATGAGAAGATTTAGGCGAGGAGAGTTCACCGCGAGGAAGCCCATCGCGTGGAAGACTTATCGCGAGGAGGCTCTGTCCCGAGGAAGTTGCGTTCCGGGCATAAGCTCGTCGCCAAGATTCAGCATGGCAGCGGTAGCGTTCGACTAAGGATTGTCGTCAGAGAGTCAGTAGAGAAAGGGGCGGCGATCACGGGATTAGTTAGGAAATATCGGAAATGATCTGGAAAAAGGTCAGAAGAGGGATGGGCCGAAAGAGGAAACCCTAGCAAAAAGAGAGAACCCTAGAGATCGTCCAGGAAGGAGAAGGAGACTATAAATACGAATGTAAGGACCTCGTGAAAGGGGTTCAGAAAATTATCAGCCGTCACGATATACTAAGTAAATATTTTTGCTCTGTATTCCTTCAATCTTCCAAGCTAATAAACGAAAGAAACCGAGCCCTTACAAATATAAACTTAAGGATTTTAACACTCGGACCTGATTATCATTCATTGTTATTATTATTTTTAATCCTTATGACTGTTTAGAAACCGGTGTAAATCGACCTCTACATCTTACATATTGATCGTCTTTCATAAACGATCACGTCGTTTATTATCACTGTTTTATGAATTTTCAACCACGGTCGTTTGCATGTTTAATTTCACTGAGAGCGAAACTAAAAAATTAACGTGGTAATTTTTCGAGTTTTTATTGGAAACAATCTCGTACAGTTACATAATTTAAAAAGTAAAAAGGCTTTGGAATTAAAAAAACTTGAAGTTCGTATTCATGTCGTGCCAGTAATTCAAAGCAAAAATTTGAAGTCATAAAACTCATACGTCAGCCAGAGTCTTGAAACAAAGAAAAAATAAAAAATAATCTACACTTGATATAATCGAGGACCACTTGGTTATTTTGAATGAGCTTTAGTTACAATCCTAAAGAAACTACGTAACCAAGTCAATATAATTTAGGGTCGATACCCATGTAAACTATAGATGTTTTGACTATACCCAACGTTTGGTTAATAAGTTGAAATACCCGACTAAATTTGTTTACAAAATTTTAGAGACAAATGTACCCTCATAATAACTTCCCGCCAGTTACAATTAATTAAAAAAATGAAATATAAGAAAAACCGAAAATCAATGTCATTAACGTCACAAATCAAACCTCCCGCCCAGTATCACTAAATAAAAAATAAAGAATAATAAATCAACCGAGATTCGAGGCATTCAAAAAGATGGACTGAAAAAAAACAAGATTAATCGTGTAAATAGAAAGAAGAAATACAGAAATACAGTGTAAATATAACAAAAATAAACTGTTAACAGAAGCAATACCAGAATCTTGCAACGATCGTGTAAATAGAAAGAAAAAATACAGAAATACAATATAAATATAACGAAAATAAACTGTAAACAGAAGCCATACCAGAATCATGCAACAAAAAATCATTTTCTTCAAACAATTCCATTGCTCTCGAATTGTTTTTTTCCGATCAAAACATAAATTATGATGGTTGATATTAAGTTCTGGCCGGCCAAAATGAGTGAGTAAATAATTTTAGGTAATTAATATGAAAAAGATAATATTTCCTTAAATATAGGTAACTAACTAATTAGGATATTTAAACTTAATTGGATACAATATTTCGGGAATTAAAATTTGGTTAACCCACAAATTATGGTGATTCGAAATTCGAAATCCAAATTCGAATTCAATTTTTTAAAAGCTATTTTTCCAAAATAAATTCGGCAAAAGGGCAAATTGGTATGTTCATGTTTCAATCCATTAATCAAACCTTTGATATATCCAAAACATAAACGTTTAATAAGGCTATATAGCCAATTTTTTCTATAATTTATCAACACAGCCAAACCATCATAGAACACTGATAGTAAAAATCAATCTCTAGATTTGAATATTTGGATCTGCACAGAGTATATTGTTTGTATTGGTCATAGGATAGGCTAGTAACGAAAAGTTAAAACAAAATATAAACTATTTTGTTTAACAAATGAAGGGTCTCGTTAAAACCCCTCGACTCCGACGGGTACGACTAGAGGAAAGAGTACCCAATTACTTCATATAAACAATTGAAACTCGACATCTCTGTGTTTCGAGCCAAATACAACAATACATTACATTTATGAGCTCTTATGATGAACTGAATAGTAAAACTGAGAGAGATAATAAACTGAATACAACCAAATTACAGACTCAACAAACAATTATTCAAGTGGAAAATTCAAGATAAAACACATACATTTAGTTATACAAAACTACGTTTAAAAACGGGCAGACAAAATATAAGTCGCTGAAATTCACAAACTAAAAAGGCTTAGTAATTCCAGTGACGTACTTGATCTTAATTATGCAGTCCAAAATTGTGTACCACACGTATTCTTGAAAGAACCAAAAGAACACTTCCCTCCATATTCGAGATATCATCAATGGAGCAATGATCCCGAGAAACCCGACCCCGAATCCAACTCCGACGCCGAGCTGGAACCAATACTCTTCATCATCTTCTTTCCGAACACCCACGTCCAGTTCTTCGCTGTCTTCTTCTTCGCATTGCTTGAGCAGTGGTTCTCCGCATAGAAGTTGATTTCCGTCAAAGCTTGACGAGTTTAAGGATTGTAGTTGGGTGCCTTTTGGAATCACTCCGGAGAAGTTGTTGTGCGATAAGCTCAAGAAATTCAAGAGGCTTAGTTTGGTGATGGTAGGAGGAATTTGAGCAGACAGATTGTTCCATGAGAGATCAAGAGACTCCAATGTCGTCATGTTCCCGATGTTTCTCGGAATGCTTCCACGAAGATGATTTTTGGAGAGATTCAAGAAGCGTAGTCCTTGGAGGTTTGCGAATTCTTTGGGGATCTCTCCAGATAAGTTGTTTCTTGAAAGATCGATGGTAGTCACAAGACCAAGTATGCTTTCATACTCATTTTCCTTCCCCTTAGTCACAAGAACCGCAATTTCATCGATGATATCGTTGCGGATTTCAAAATAGGACATTGAGCTACTTTCATTAACAAAAGTCACTGCAAATGAATTTTTAAAACATTGTGGTATGCCTCCGTTTAAATTGTTGTCGGCGATATCAAGGATTTGGAGACGATCAAGCGCACAAAGCTCATATGGGATTTCACTGGTCAGTTTGTTTGAATGAAGAATGAGAACTCTCAGTTTGATAAGACTTCTTATCCATCTTGGGATTGTTCCGTCAAGCTTATTCCGACCAAGATTGATAGCTCTTAATGCTGAACAATTCTTGAGTGAGTTTGGTATTTCTCCAGTAAGGTTGTTATTACCGAGGTTCAATGAAACTAACTGATTCATTGAACCCATAGAGCTTGGAATATGACCTATTAGATGATTATTTCTCAAGTCTACCAGAGTCATTCGAGGAAACTGCTCCCAACAGTCTGGAATTTTTCCTTGTAAACGATTTTCTCTGAGAAGAATTACAACTGCACGACTACTATGAAGATTGCAAAGAAGCTCAAATAGTTCCCCGGAAAAAGAGTTGTTGGATAAATCTAACCACGCTAATTCATCAGAGAAATTAGGTACTGAACCTGTAAGCTCATTGGAACTCATGTCTATCCAACGAAAAGGAAGAAAATTAGGAACAACTCCATGTAAACGATTATGTGAGAGGTCTAGGCTGTCTAGTTGAGAAGAAAAATTCCATAACCAGTTTGGAATGACGCCTGATATTCCAGTTTTGGGCAAGAATATTTCCTCAATAATTTTTTGTGACTTGAGCCACAACGGAAATTCAGGACCCAAATTCCAACCACCCAAGTCAAGAGAGTAAAGATCAAAGGAAGGAGTCCAAGTTGGAGTTACGTTCAAAGTCAATGAATTTCCAAAAGCATAAAATGTCTTCAAATTTGTGAGATTTGCAAAATGAACTTCTGAGACAACACCTTGTAGATGGTTTGAAGAAATATCTAGGTATTTTAAATTGGAGAGAGATATGAGTGACGCTGGGATTGGTCCGGAAAATTTGTTATAACCTAGAGAGAGAGTTGTGAACTTTTTGAATTTTGCTATTTGATCAGGAATTTCGCCAACAAATTGATTATGTGATATATCTAAGTAGGCAAGGCTACTGGAAAGACATCCAGACAAGTTTTGTAATATGGGAGTATTTTCCTCTAGATTGCAAAGAACACCGAGAGATGGGAGTATTTTTCCGTGAAGATAATTTTGTGATAAATCGAGAGTAAGTAGAGAGGTTAGGTTACCGATGGCACTCGGGATAACACCTTGCAACCCGGTTCCCATAAGATACAAGTGATCGAGACTGGAAAGAGTATTACCGAGGCAACGAAGAAGAATGGTACAGTCAAGGCGGTTATTAAGAGATAGATCAAGAGATTGGAGACGGGTCATGTTTTTCAGAAAAGTGCAAAGGAGCTGAGGATTTCCAAGATTGTTTTCACTCAGATCCAGCACTTGAAGGGATGTGAGATTAATAAGATGGAGATGAGATGGTATATGAATCTGATTCATCTCGCATCCAAACAAGCGTAGCTCTAAGAGGCAAGGCATCTTGTTTACTGCTGAAACCAAACTGTTAGAGGTTTGACTCAGGTTCACAAAGCTCATATCTAATATCTCTAGTGATGGAAGACTAGAAAGCCAGTCAAGGCTGTTGGCGTATAACTGACCTTCATAACCATATCCAATGGTGAGATGATGCAAATTGGAAAGGTTTCCGAGTTGGGGCGGAATGATTCCCACGAATGAAAATGAGAGATCAAGGTGTGTTAAACTCACCATAGACCCAAGGAAGCTCGGAATGTGGCCAAAGTCATTAGAGCCCAAGTCCAAGTGAGTGAGATGTTTAAGGCTGAGTAAGGAAGGAGTGATGTTGCCTGATAATGACGCCTCACTGAGTAGGAGCTGCGTGACATGACCGGTTACGTTGTCGCACACGATTCCCTCCCATTCGCAGCACTTAATGTTGTCTCCCCAAGAAGAGAGAGATTCATAAGGATCATCGTTGATGCCTTTCTTGAAGCTGAGCAATGCTTGTCTCTCCGAGTCGATGCAGGCAGAGCACACAACTAATAATGGAGCAACCAAAAGCACGAGCTGGAACAGGAAAGGCAAGTGTTTATTCATCCTGTTTTTGTTTAGAATTTGTTGTTTTTGCTGCTATGATATGAAATGATGATACAAGATTGCCCAACTTCATCCTTATATTGTGGTAGTCCAAGTCCCAATTCAAACGTTGGTGATAAGTTTTAATGTTAGACCATGACATCTCACCCAATTTGGACCACTCAAAGATTAAGAGAGCTTTGTAGTTTTCCTTCCATTTCCACGTGAATTTCAAGTGTTATCAATCCATGTTGAGCTGTTCATCAACTTTGTGGAGAGAAATGATCAGACCCAGTTCTCACTCTTTCACAATGAGGAGAGAAAACCAGCTTAACGTGTAAACACGCAGAGGCCAAGCTAGGACCAAAGATATATGCATATGAAAGAGAGAAAAAAGAATATTATTTTGAGTTATTTGTGACTTTTAAATAAAAAAAATAAAGTTGGAACAACTAGTTTTTAGTCCAACTAAAATCCAGTTTAAGAGACTATATATATACCAGCCCTTAGAAGCTGACGCGTGGCAACCCCGTCGTTCACGGGCTTACATCTCCGTGTCCTGTATATTTATATTAGTCTTCCTTCCTGCTTGAGGACACTACTTGAGATTATCGTTTCTTCTCTTTCATCACGACGCTCTGTCGTTTTCGTCGTCTATATATAATGAACCAAGCACTGTCCGTAGACTGACTTAGTTGTGTTCAGATTATAGTATACACATGTTTTTAAAAATATTTTAAAAATTAAAAGAAGGTGAAAAAAATTGACTTGTTCAGAGAATCTTCAGCAAATATGTCTTGAGTAAAAAATAGCTTGATTGGAATTAGTATTTCGTTTATTAAATTAAGTTTATGTTTTACATCACCAAGGACAGTTTGGCCGAGTGGTCTAAGGCGCCAGATTTAGGCTCTGGTCCGCAAGGGCGTGGGTTCAAATCCCACAGCTGTCATATTTTCTTTTTTCTTTTTTCTTTTTTCTTTTATCCAATAAATAAATAAAAAAGCAAATCTATTTATATCCTCACACACACACACAGTATTCAGTTTCTTCTCATTTTCCTTCCCTCAAAAGAATCAAAAACAACAATGTCAACGTGCTTATACTCAACTCCCACGCCATACAATTTCAGATCATATTCTTCTTCTTCTTCTTCGTTGAAGCTTCCTCTGGTGTGGCCATGGCAGAAGCTGAAAGTGGGCCCACAGAGCGTATCGCCGATGGGGTTCGGGACTTGGGCCTGGGGAAACCAGATTCTCTGGGGATACCGAGAATCCATGGACGCCGAGCTTCAGAGAGCCTTCGACCTCGCTCTCCGAAACGGAATCAACCTCTTCGACACCGCCGATTCGTACGGCACCGGAAAGCTCAACGGTCAGAGCGAAGCTCTGCTCGGAAAGTTCATCGGAGATTATCCAGGTTTAAGTTACGCCGATATCGGATGATTCTCGATGAATTTTCGATTCTTTCTGAGATTGAGATTGTGATATGTTTGTGTGAAGGGAAAAAGGAGGAGATTGTGATCGCTACGAAGTTCGCTGCTTATCCGTGGCGTTTGACTTCGTCTCAGTTCGTCAACGCTTGCCGGTAAAAAAAAAAGAGAAAAATTAGGTTTATATATGATTTGTTTGACT
Organism: Urtica urens; assembly: GCA_958296335.1. Taxonomy (NCBI): domain Eukaryota; kingdom Viridiplantae; phylum Streptophyta; class Magnoliopsida; order Rosales; family Urticaceae; genus Urtica; species Urtica urens. The sequence continues at coordinate 18,637,672 of OY282530.1, read as the reverse complement.
TATACGAGGATTTAGTTTTGAAAATTAAAGAGGAATAATTTCAGTTAATTATGTAAAAATGAAGTATATAAATGATTAACAGAAACTAAAGTAAAGCCATAATGCATTCAAAATGTCAACTTTATGATTTGTGAATGTATACTAAAATATGTTTGAAAATATTAGGGACATAATATGGGGATTAAATCAAACTCCATTAATGCATAAACCTTATTTATAATTTATTTGACAATTTAACCAATATATAGTAAGTTTAAAAATTCAATCAATTTTGATTGTTTAGTTTGCTAATTACTCAGTGGTAGTAATAACATTAAGAAGCTTGATCTTCGCCGCAGCAAAAAATTGTCTTCAAAAAGCGAAATTACTAATTATATAGTAAATCGATAATACGAAATGTATTCATAAACATAAAGGTCAAAAGTGTGTTTGTAAATATGTATTGAGATGTTGAATGGTGTTTCAATACCTTTTCGGGTTATCAAGGGCATCTCTTGGTCGAATCGGAATAGATCAGATCGGAATAGGTCAACTTCACTGGTCCACGGCAAACTACGCTCCTTTTCAAGAGAAAGCTCTTTGGGATGGTTTAGTCGCAATGTACGACAAGGTTAAAAGACGTTTCTTGTTGTGCAAGCAATCCAATAATACGATCATACATATGTCCGATAATCATATTGGTCTATGGTTTTATGTCTAGGGTTTAGTTAGGGCAGTCGGGGTCAGCAACTACGGGCCAAAGCAGCTTCTGAAGATTCACGATTACCTCGAGGCTCGTGGGATTCCATTGGCTTCGGCTCAGGTTTGTGTTACTTGCTCATGAAGTAACACCATTAGTTCTTAGTTTAGTGATAGTTTTTTTCGGTTATTTTAGTTAGTAGTCATATAAAGTAGTAGTATTTTGATGATAGGTGACGTTTTGTAAATGTGTAGTAAATAGTATGATCAATCTGTTTATAAGATTATCTGGAAAAATTTAGCTCTAATCGGAAAGGGTAATCCGGTTCATAATTTCATGTAAACTACCATCATGTAAGCGCGATGGTTATTTACAAAATATTTACAAAACGTTGTCTATTTTCAAACTCCTTAAAACACCCAATTTTTTGTTGTTCTTTTCTTGTGGTTCAAGGTTCAATTTTCTCTGCTGAGCATGGGAAAAGATCAGCTGGAGACAAAGGAGATCTGCGATTCTCTCGGAATTCGATTAATCGCGTATAGTCCTTTAGGGCTTGGAATGCTTACGGGGAAATACACTCCTGAAAATCTTCCAAGCGGGCCTCGGTAAATAATTTATTGTGTATATTCCAAATCTAGTTTTCTGATCCCTGAAATTTTATATCCCTTCTTCTTCTAGAGCATTACTATTCAGGCGAATTCTTCCCGGACTAGAACCTTTGTTAGGTTCGCTAAAACAGATCGCACAAAAGAGGCGTAAAACTGTTTCGCAGGTATATTTCCGGTGTCATTTTATATAGAGAAATGAGAGAAACTAGCCCACTAAAACGATTGAAATCGCTATCGATCTTCGTTAATCATAAATGAATAGTCGTAAAGATGACATGACATTATATTGGACCATTTCAAGTTGCAACATATACAGGTTTGTGAAAGTTATGCTTGGTAGGTTGCTATAAATTGGTGTATATGCAAAGGCGTGATTCCGATACCGGGCATTAAGAGTGTCAAACAAGCCGAGGAAAATCTTGGAGCTTTGGGTTGGAAATTAACCTCCGATGAGTTGCTTCAGTTGGAATCTGCATCTACTGAATCTCCCACAAAGATGATCCAGAACATTTTTCAAACAAGGTTTGGAACTTTCTACACTTTAATGCATGAGTTAATAAACTAATATATATATATATATATATATATATATATATATATATATTATCTAAACCTCGTATATTTGCCTTTCTAAATGCTTTTAGATGACAATGGGAAGTGAAACCTGAGCTACAAGTCCGAAAGAAAGAAGGCAAAGCTTCTTTGATGAACTAGAGACGAGTAAAAATGTGTTCATAAACTGGAGTGAAACCTTTAGGAAGTAATTGTCCATATCCATTTACTCAATTTTGAATGCGTCCCAAACTATATATACGTATTGTTTTATGCATTTCTATTTAGGAAGATTTAAGTGTAACGACCTTGCCTAGTTGAATTTACTTTCAATAAAGAAAAAAGTATTGGCGAAATTGTCTAAGAATTGTTGGCTGAACTCAATTGCGAAGTAAATGATTCATAACACTGGGTTCACGGAACATAATAAAATTGCAAAAATCTATCTCAGTAAATCCATGTTCAACACATACTTTGAATTACTAAAAATCCTCTAACTTAATGCGACTGGGGGTGAGTTTACTCTGTCTGTACTCATCAACCTCTTTAATGGCTATCTAAGAGTTTCATGGAGTCAACCTCTTCATCAAACCCTCTCAAGAGTTTCTGTTGCTACATGAACCTCACTTCCTAAGTGATGTAGCAACGTAATTTAGAGAAGATGAACACAAGTGTTGCAACAAAACTGTTGACTTTTTTACTGATTCAAAAATAAGATGTTCATTACATAATCACACATGCAATATATAAAGAAACAAAAGTCCGAACGTAAGCATAGAAACGATTCACAAGTTACAAACGAAATAAAACGGAAATGGAAACTAAATGACAGAATTATGCAGCAAATAAAGTGAGTTTAAATGCTGAAAATAAATAATAAAACTGTTGAAAATAAAGATGGTTGGCTGGAATATTGCTGGAAAATTGAATGTTGTTATTTCTTCATGAGCGTTACTGCATCACTAAGCCATTAAAGATGCCAGCAAATTCCACCGAAATGTAGCCACCACCGATAATGGCTATCTTCTCAGGCTTTGTGGGCAAATCAAGGGCAGCATCAGAATCTATTGCCCAGCATGAGATCAAAAACAGTATGAGAAAGTAGCAGATGTAATATGATTTCAGATATTATTATTAAATATAACAACCGATGCGTTAATTAGGATTCTACCTTTCCATGATCTTTAAGTTAAGTCACACCACATTGGTCACTCTTATACGTCCTTCCAAAGCCTGACAATTAAGAAGTTATAAGGCATACAATCAAGAGCATAGGAGGTGAAGTATTTATATTTTATAGTACAATCCAAATAATCGTTCATAATAAGCTTAAAACTCCCATGATTGAGCTAAATCATCGTTTAAATTGGTGAGAGTGTTTGGATAGAATTTACAGGAATAATTACCTTGAAGGATTTATTGTTTCCAAGACTGAGGGAGGTCGGGTCTGATCGAAGGGCCCGCTATTCCCGGCAGCAGCCACCCCTGTCATCCATGTTGGAGAACTTGGGAACCGGCGAGCCCAGCGACATAGAGATGACGTCAGCTCCGCAGTGTATGGCCAGGTCTAACGCCATGAGGATGTCCACGGAGGAGCATTGTGCAGCGAGACAGAGATGATGTCAGCTCCGTCGTGTATGGCCAAGTCGAACGCCACGGAGGAGCATTGCCCCAGCACACCTCTTTGTAGTGATAACTTCAAACTCATGAGCTACACACACCTAGATAGTAAGTTTTAGAGAAACAATCCAATTATACAGACACAAAGAGAGAGAGAGAGGGAGGTCTTGGAGAAGAGTAAGGTTTTGGAGGACGATAAGGTGGTTGAGAGCTCCAAGCTGGCCCACGAAGAAATTCATGCATCTCCAACCCTAAACCACAGATCAACGATTAAAAAAAAATCACAAACAAGTAAAAAAACGGAAACGTTTATTAACCATTAAAGAGTTGTCCCGCTGTAAAACTATCCAGAGAACATAATCCCCAAGTAGCGGAACCATATAGTAAAATTTTATTTTCTAAGGTTTTCATTTAGGTTTCTAGGGTTTACACTCGTTCTCTGAGGGATGTGACGGGACTTGTTTCTTTCCACGACGAATCGCGCTCTCCACCCGCGCTTTTAGCCCGATCACCGTCGCTCAGTTCTCCGGCGTCTCCATTGTAAGAGTCTCGGCAAAGGGTCTCCGATATAGCCGCCAGAGGGGTTGCGAGCTGGATTGGTGGAGCGAATTGGCCTCACGAACACATCGATTATCGACACCACCAATCCAGACTGCGGAAGATTGAAAAACACCTACCGGCGAGCTTGTTGAAAAGGTCTGCGATGGAGATCAGCCATGCGACGGTGACGGGGTTTGGCGACATGGCATAGATGGACAGACTCGGAGTAGAGAGTTAGAAAAACCTAGATCTATATCATTTCTCTCCCTAAAACCAGCGACTGAGAGAAGGGGTTTTTACGCTACCGAAATCAAATCAAGGAGAAAGCGTACCAATCATCAATTCTTCTCCACCCGAGCAGCGTTCTCCAACTTTGTCATCGCCGAGAGACCTTCATTCGCGGCGTTTATCTCTCGGAAGTCACCGCCAAAAACCGATTCCAAGCATCAGCTCTACGGACGAGTAATAAACTCGCAACCCGGAGCTGAGATGGATGATCGGTTTGAAGATCGCCCTCAAGATAGTCACGACGGAGTCCAGATCCCGACGAAAGGCTAGCGAGCAGACGGCGGGCCGACGGTGGAGACGAAATGTAGATCGGGACGATTTTGGTAAAACCCTAATTTTGGAAATCAGAGAAAATCGGGTAAGATGTGTACTGAAGCGCCCGATCACCGTCGCTCAGTCCTCAGGCGTCTCCATTGCAAGAGCCCCGCAAAAGGGTCTCTGATATAGCCGACGGAGGGGTTGCGAGCTGGATTGGTGGAGCGAATTGGCCTCACGAACACATCGCTCATCGACACCAGCAATCCAGACTGCGGAAGATTGAAAAACCCCTACCGGCGAGCTTGTTGCCAAGGTCTGCGATGGAGATCAGCCATGCGACGGTGATGGTGTTTGGCGACAAAGCATAGACTCGGAGTAGAGAGTTAGAATAACCTAGATCTATATCATTTCTCTTCCTAAAACCAGCGACTGAGAGAAGGGGTTTTTTCGCTACCGGAATCAAATCAAGGAGAAAGCGTACCAATCATCGTTTCTTCTCCACCCGAGCGTCGTTCTCCAACTTTGTCATCGCCGGGAGACCTTCATTCGCGGCGTTTATCTCTCGGAAGTCACCGCCAAAAACAGATTCCAAGCATCAGCTCTACGGACGAGTAAACTCGCAACCCGAAGCTGAGATGGATAATCGGCTTGGAAGATCGCCCTCAAGATAGTCACGACGGAGTCCAGATCCCGGCGAAAGGCTAGCGAGCAGACGGCGGGCCGACGGTGGAGACGAAATCTAGATCGGGACGATTTTGGTAAAACCCTAATTTTGGAAATCAGAGAAAATCGGGTAAGATGTGTACTGAAGCGCCAGATCACCGTGGCTCAGTTCTCAGGCGTCTCCATTGCAAGAGCCCCGGCAAAGGGTCTCCGATATAGCGGCCGGAGCGGTTGCGAGCTGGATTGGTGGAGCGAATTGGCCTCACGAACACATCGCTCATCGACACCACCAATCCAGACTGCGGAAGATTGAAAAACCCCTACAGGCGAGCTTGTTGCCAAGGTCTGCGATGGAGATCAGCTATGCAACGGTGACGGGGTTTGGCGACAAGGAATAGAGGGACAGACTCGGAGTAGAGAATTAGAAAAACCTAGATCTATATCATTTCTCTCCCTAAAACCGGAGACTGAGAGAAGGGGTTTTTTCGCAACCGAAATCAAATCAAGGAGAAAGCGTACCAATCATCGTTTCTTCTCCACCCGAGCGTCGTTCTCCAACTTTGTCATCGTCGGGAGACCTTCATTCGTGGCGTTTATCTCTCGGAAGTCACCTCCAAAAACCGATTCTCAGCATCAGCTCTACGGAAGAGTAAACTCACAACCCGGAGCTGGATGGATGATCGGCTTGGAAGATCGCCCTCAAGATAGTCACGACGAAGTCCAGATCCCGGCGAAAGGCTAGCGAGCAACGGCTGGCCGACGGTGGAAACAAAATCTAGATCAGGACGATTTTGGTAAAACTCTAATTTTGAAAATGAGAGAAAATCGGGTAAGATGTGTACTGAAGCGCCCGATCACCGTCGCTCAGTTCTCTGGCGTCTCCATTGCAAGAGCCCCGGTAAAAGATCTCCGATATAGCCGCCGGAGGGGTTGCGAGCTGGATTGGTGGAGCGAATTGGCCTCACGAACACATCGCTCATCGACACCACCAATCCAGACTGAGGAAGATTGAAAAATCCCTACCGTCGAGCTTATTGCCAAGGTCTGCGATGGAGATCAGCCATGCGACGGTGACGGGGTTTGGCGACAAGGCATAGAGAGACAGACTCGGAGTAGAGAGTTAGAAAAACCTAGATCTATATCATTTCTCTCCCTAAAACCGGAGACTGAGAGAAGGGGTTTTTTCGCAACCGAAATCAAATCTAGGAGAAAACGTACCAATCATCGTTTCTTCTCCACCCGAGCGTCATTCTCCAACTTTGTCATCGCCGGGACACCTTCATTCGCGGCGTTTTATCTCTCGGAAGTCACCTCCAAAAACCGATTCCAAGCATCAGCTCTACGGTTGAGTAAACTCGCAACTCGGAGCTGAGATGGATGATCGGCTTAGATGATCGCCCTCAAGATAGTTACGACCGAGTCCAGATCCCGGCGAAAGGCTAGCGAGCAGACGGCGGGCCGACGGTGGAGACGAAATCTAGAACGGGACGATTTTGGTAAAACCCTAATTTTGGAAATAAGAGAAAATCGGGTAAGATGTGTACTGAAGCGCCCGATCACCGTCGCTCAGTTCTCAGGCGTCTCCATTGCAAGAGCCCCGGCAAAGGGTCCCCGATATAGCCGCCGGAGGGGTTGTGAGCTGGATTGGTGGAACAAATTGGCCTCACGAACACATCGCTCATCGACACCACCAATCCAGACTGCGGAAGATTGAAAAACCACTACCGGCGAGCTTGTTGCCAAGGTCTGCGATGGAGATCAGCGATGCGACGGTGACGAGGTTTGGCGACAAGGCATAGAGGGACAGACTCGGAGTAGAGAGTTAGAAAAACCTAGATCTATATCATTTCTCTCCCTAAAACCGGCGACTGGGATAAGGGGTTTTTTCGCTACCGGAATCAAATCAAAGAGAAAGCGTACCAATCATCGTTTCTTCTCCACCCGAACGTCGTTCTCCAACTTTGTCATCGCCGGGAGACCTTCATTCGGGGCGTTTATCTCTCGGAAGTCACAGCCAAAAACCGATTCCAAGCTGCATCAGCTCTACGGACGAGTAAACTCGCAACCCGGAGCTGAGATGGATGATCGGCTTAGAAGATCGCCCTCAAGATAGTCACGACGGAGTCTAGATCCCGGGGAAAGGCTAGCGAGCAGAAGGCGGGCCGACGGTGGAGACGAAATCTAGATCGGGAAGATTTTGGTAAAACCCTAATTTTGGGAATCAGAGAAAATCGGGTAAGATATGTACTGAAGCGCCCGATCACCGTCGCTCAGTTCTCAGGCGTCGCCATTGCAAGAGCCCCGGCAAAGGGTCTCCGATATAGCCGCCGGAGGGGTTGCGAGCTGGATTGGTGGAGCGAATTGGCCTCACGAACACATCGCTCATCGACACCATCAATCCAGACTGCGGAAGATTGAAAAACCCCTACCGGCGAGCTTGTTGCCAAGGTCTGAGATGGAGATCAGCCATGCCACGGTGACGGGGTTTGGCGACAAGGCATAGAGGGACAGACTCGGAGTAGAGAGTTAGAAAAACCTAGATCTATATCATTTCTCTACCTAAAACCGGCGACTGGGAGAAGGGGTTTTTTCGCTACCGAAATCAAATCAAAGAGAAAGCGTATCAATCATCGTTTCTTCTCCACCCGAGCGTCGTTCTCCAACTTTGTCATCGCCGAGAGACCTTCATTCGCGGCGTTTATCTCTCGGAAGTCACCTCCAAAAATCGATTCCAAGCTGCATCAGCTCTACGGACGAGTAAACTCGCAACCCGGAGCTGAGATGGATGATCGGCTTAGAAGATCGCCCTCAAGATAGTCACGACTGAGTCCAGATCCCGGGGAAAGGCTAGCGAGCAGACGGCGGGCTGACGGTGGAGACGAAATCTAGATCTGGAAGATTTTGGTAAAATCCTAATTTTGGAAATCAGAGAAAATCGGGTAAGATGTGTACTGAAGCGCCCGATCACCGTCGCTCAGTTATCAGGCGTCTCCAATGCAAGAGCCCCGGCAAAGGGTCTCCGATATAGCCGCCGGAGGGGTTGCGAGCTGGATTGGTGGAGCGAATTGGCCTCACGAACACATCGCTCATCGAAACCACCAATCCAGACTACGGAAGATTGAAAAACCCCAACTGGCGAGCTTGTTGCCAAGGTCTGCGATGGAGATCAGCCATGCGACGGTGACGGGGTTTGGCGACAAGGCATAGAGGGTCAGACTCGGAGTAGAGAGTTAGAAAAACCTAGATCTATATCATTTCTCTCCCTAAAACCGGCGACTGGGAAAAGGGGTTTTTTCGCTACCGGAATCAAATCAAAGAGAAAGCGTACCAATCATCGTTTTTTCTCCACCCGAGCGTTGTTCTCAAACTTTGTCATCGCCGGGAGACTTTCATTCACGTCGTTTATCTCTCGGAAGTCACTGCCGAAAATCGATTCCAAGCTGCATCAGCTCTACGGACGAGTAAACTCGCAACCCGGAGCTGAGATGGATGATCGGCTTAGAAGATCGCCCATATGATAGTCACGACGGACTCCAGATCCCAGGAAAAGGCTAGCGAGCAGAAGGCGGGCTGACGGTGGAGACGAAATCTAGATCGGGAAGATTTTGGTAAAACCCTAATTTTGAAAATCAGAGAAAATCGGGTAAGATATGTACTGAAGCGCCCGATCACCGTCGCTCAGTTCTCAGGCGTCTCCATTGCAAGAACCTCGGCAAAGGGTCTCTGATATAGCGGCCGGAGGGGTTGCGAGCTGGATTGGTGGAGCGAATTAGCCTCACGAACACATCGCTCATCGACACTACCAATCCAGACTGCGGATGATTGAAAAACTCCTACCGGCGAGCTTGTTGCCAATGTCTGTGATGGAGATCAGCCATGCGACGGTGACGGGGTTTGGCGACAAGGCATAGAGGGACAGACTCGGAGTAGAGAGATAGAAAAACCTAGATCTATACAATTTCTCTCCCTAAAACCGGCGACTGGGAAAAGAGGTTTTTTCGCTACCATAATCAAATTAAAGAGAAAGCGTACCAATCATCGTTTATTCTCCACCCGAGCGTCGTTCTCCAACTTTGTCATCGCCGGGAGACCTTAATTCGCGTCGGTTATCTCTCGGAAGTCACCGTCAAAAACCGATTCCAAGCTGCATCAGCTCTACGGACGAGTAAACTCGCAACCCGGAGCTGAGATGGATGATCGGCTTAGAAGATCGCCCTCAAGATAGTCACGACGGAGTCTTGATCCCGGGGAAAGGCTAGCGAGCAGACGGCGGGCTGACGGTGGAGACGAAATCTAGATCGGGACGATTTTGGTAAAACCCTAATTTTGAAAATCAGAGAAAACCGGGTAAAATATGTACTGAAGCGCCCAATCACCGTCGCTCAGTTCTCAGGCGTTTCCATTGCAAGAGCCCCGACAAAGGGTTTCCGATAAAGCCGCCGGAGGGGTTGCGAGCTGGATTGGTGGAGCGAATTGGCCTCACCAACACATCGCTCATCGACACCACCAATCCAGACTGCGGAAGATTGAAAAACCCCTACCGGCGAGTTTGTTGTCAAGGTCTGCGATGGAGATCAGCCATGCGACGGTGACGGGGTTTGGCGACAAGACATAGTGGACAGACTAGGAGTAGAGAGTTAGAAAAACCTAGATCTATATATTTCTCTCCCTAAAACCGACGACTGAGAGAAAGGGTTTTTTCGCTACCGGAATCAAATCAAGGAAAAAGCGTACCAATCATCGTTTCTTCTCCACCCGAGCGTCGTTCTCCAACTTTGTCATCGCCAGGAGACCTTCATTCGCGGCGTTTATCTCTCGGAAGTCACCGCCAAAAATCGATTCCAAGCATCAGCTCTACGGACGAGTAAACTCGCAACCCGGAGCTGAGATGGAGGATCGGCTTGGAAGATCGCCCTCAAGATAGTCACGACGGAGCCCTGATCCCGACGAAAGGCTAGCGAGCAGACGGCGGGCCGACGGTGGAGACGAAATCTAGATCGGGACGATTTTGGTAAAACCCTAATTTTGAAAATCAGAGAAAATCGGGTAAGATATGTACTGAAGCGCCCAATCACCGTCGCTCAGTTCTCAGGCGTCTCCATTGCAAGAGCCCCGACAAAGGGTTTCCGATAAAGCCGCCGGAGGGGTTGCGAGCTGGATTGGTGGAGCGAATTGGCCTCACGAACAAATCGCTTATCGACACCACCAATCCAGACTGCGGAAGATTGAAAAACCCCTACCGGTGAGTTTGTTGTCAAGGTCTGCGATGGAGATCAGCCATGCGACGGTGACGGGGTTTGGCGACAAGACATAGTGGACAGACTCGGAGTAGAGAGTTAGAAAAACCTAGATCTATATCATTTCTCTCCCTAAAACCGACGACTGAGAGAAAGGGTTTTTTCGCTACCGGAATCAAATCAATGAGAAAGCGTACCAATCATCGTTTCTTCTCCACCCGAGCGTCGTTCTCCAACTTTGTCATCGCCGGGAGACCTTCATTCGCCGCGTTTATCTCTCGGAAGTCACCACCAAAAACCGATTCCAAGCATCAACTCTACGGACGAGTAAACTCGCAACCCGAAGCTGAGATGGATAATCGGCTTGGAAGATCTCCCTCAAGATAGTCACGACGGAGTCCAGATCCCGGCGAAAGGCTAGCGAGCAGACGGCGGGCCGACGGTGGAGACGAAATCTATATCGGGACGATATTGGTAAAACCCTAATTTTGGAAATCAGAGAAAATCGGGTAAGATATGTACTGAAGCGCCCGATCACCGTCGCTCAGTTCTCAGGCGTCTCCATTGCAAGAACCTCGGCAAAGGGTCTCTGATATAGCGGCCGGAGGGGTTGCGAGCTGGATTGGTGGAGCGAATTAGCCTCACGAACACATCGCTCATCGACACTACCAATCCAGACTGCGGATGATTGAAAAACTCCTACCGGCGAGCTTGTTGCCAATGTCTGTGATGGAGATCAGCCATGCGACGGTGACGGGGTTTGGCGACAAGGCATAGAGGGACAGACTCGGAGTAGAGAGATAGAAAAACCTAAATCTATACAATTTCTCTCCCTAAAACCGGCGACTGGGAGAAGGGGTTTTTTCGCTACCGAAATCAAATCAAAGAGAAAGCGTATCAATCATCGTTTCTTCTCCACCCGAGCGTCGTTCTCCAACTTTGTCATCGCCGAGAGACCTTCATTCGCGGCGTTTATCTCTCGGAAGTCACCTCCAAAAATCGATTCCAAGCTGCATCAGCTCTACGGACGAGTAAACTCGCAACCCGGAGCTGAGATGGATGATCGGCTTAGAAGATCGCCCTCAAGATAGTCACGACTGAGTCCAGATCCCGGGGAAAGGCTAGCGAGCAGACGGCGGGCTGACGGTGGAGACGAAATCTAGATCTGGAAGATTTTGGTAAAACCCTAATTTTGGAAATCAGAGAAAATCGGGTAAGATGTGTACTGAAGTGCCCAATCACCGTCGCTCAGTTCTCAGGCGTCTCCATTGCAAGAGCCCCGGCAAAGGGTCTCCGATATAGCGGCCGGAGCGGTTGCGAGCTGGATTGGTGGAGCGAATTGGCCTCACGAACACATCGCTCATCGACACCACCAATCCAGACTGCGGAAGATTGAAATATCCCTACCGGCGAGCTTGTTGCCAAGGTCTGCGATGGAGATCAGCCATGCGACGGTGACGGGGTTTGGCGACAAGGCATAGAGGGACAAACTCGGAGTATAGAGATAGAAAAACCTAGATCTATATCATTTCTCTCCCTAAAACCGGCGCCTGGGAGAAGGGGTTTTTTCGCTACCGGAATCAAATCAAGGAGAAAGAGTACCAATCATCGTTTCTTCTCCACCCGAGCGTCGTTCTCCAACTTTGTCATCGCCGGGAGACCTTCATTCGCGGCGTTTATCTCTCGGAAGTCACCGCCAAAAACCGATTACAAGCATCAGCTCTACGGACGAGTAAACTCGCAACCCAGAGCTGGATGGATGATCGGCTTGGAAGATCGCCCTCAAGATAGTCACGACGAAGTCCAGATCCCGGCGAAAGGCTAGCGAGCAACGGCGGGCCGACGGTGGAGACAAAATCTAGATCAGGACGATTTTGGTAAAACTCTAATTTTGAAAATGAGAGAAAATCGGGTAAGATGTGTACTGAAGCGCCCGATCACCGTCGCTCAGTTCTCTGGCGTCTCCATTGCAAGAGCCCCGGTAAAAGATCTCCGATATAGCCGTCGGAGGGGTTGCGAGCTGGATTGGTGGAGCGAATTGGCCTCACCAACACATCGCTCATCGACACCACCAATCCAGACTGAGGAAGATTGAAAAATCCCTACCGTCGAGCTTATTGCCAAGGTCTGCGATGGAGATCAGCCATGCGACGGTGACGGGGTTTGGCGACAAGGCATAGAGGGACAGACTCGGAGTAGAGAGTTAGAAAAACCTAGATCTATATCATTTCTCTCCCTAAAATCGGAGACTGAGAGAAGGGGTTTTTTCGCAACCGAAATCAAATCAAGGAGAAAACGTACCAATCATCGTTTCTTCTCCACCCGAGCGTCGTTCTCCAACTTTGTCATCGCCGGGACACCTTCATTCGCGGCGTTTTATCTCTCGGAAGTCACCTCCAAAAACCGATTCCAAGCATCAGCTCTACGGTTGAGTAAACTCGCAACTCGGAGCTGAGATGGATGATCGGCTTGGATGATCGCCCTCAAGATAGTTACGACCGAGTCCAGATCCCGGCGAAAGGCTAGCGAGCAGACGGCGGGCCGACGGTGGAGACGAAATCTAGAACGGGACGATTTTGGTAAAACCCTAATTTTGGAAATAAGAGAAATTCGGGTAAGATGTGTACTGAAGCGCCCGATCACCGTCGCTCAGTTCTCAAGCGTCTCCATTGCAAGAGCACCGGCAAAGGGTCCCCGATATAGCCGCCGGAGGGGTTGCGAGCAGGATTGGTGGAACAAATTGGCCTCACGAACACATCGCTCATCGACACCACCAATCCAGACTGCGGAAGATTGAAAAACCACTACCGGCGAGCTTGTTGCCAAGGTGTGCGATGGAGATCAGCGATGCGACGGTGACGAGGTTTGGCGACAAGGCATAGAGGGACAGACTCGGAGTAGAGAGTTAGAAAAACCTAGATCTATATCATTTCTCTCCCTAAAACCGGCGGCTGGGAGAAGGGGTTTTTTCGCTACCGGAATCATATCAAAGAGAAAGCATACCAATCATCGTTTCTTCTCCACCCGAACGTCGTTCTCCAACTTTGTCATCGCCGGGAGACCTTCATTCGGGGCGTTTATCTCTCGAAAGTCACAGTCAAAAACCGATTCCAAGCTGCATCAGCTCTACGGACGAGTAAACTCGCAACCCGGAGCTGAGATGGATGATCGGCTTAGAAGATCGCCCTCAAGATAGTCACGACGGAGTCCAGATCCCGGGGAAAGGCTAGCGAGCAGAAGGCGGGCCGACGGTGGAGACGAAATCTAGATCGGGAAGATTTTGGTAAAACCCTAATTTTGGGAATCAGAGAAAATCGGGTAAGATGTGTACTAAAGCGCCCGATCACCGTCGCTCAGTCCTCAGGCGTCTCCATTGCAAGAGCCCCGCAAAAGGGTCTCTGATATAGCCGACGAAGGGGTTTCGAGCTGGATTGGTGGAGCGAATTGGCCTCACGAACACATCGCTCATCGACACCAGCAATCGAGACTGCGGAAGATTGAAAAACCCCTACCGGCGAGCTTGTTGCCATGGTCTGCGATGGAGATCAGCGATGCGACGGTGATGGTGTTTGGCGACAAAGCATAGACTCGGAGTAGAGAGTTAGAATAACCTAGATCTATATCATTTCTCTTCCTAAAACCAACGACTGAGAGAAGGGGTTTTTTCGCTACCGGAATCAAATCAAGGAGAAAGCGTACCAATCATCGTTTCTTCTCCACCCGAGCGTCGTTCTCCAACTTTGTCATCGCCGGGAGACCTTCATTCGCGGCGTTTATCTCTCGGAAGTCACCGCCAAAAACAGATTCCAAGCATCAGCTCTACGGACGAGTAAACTCGCAACCCGAAGCTGAGATGGATAATCGGCTTGGAAGATCGCCCTCAAGATAGTCACGACGGAGTCCAGATCCCGGGGAAAGGCTAGCGAGCAGACGGCGGGCTGACGGTGGAGACAAAATCTAGAACGGGAAGATTTTGGTAAAACCCTAATTTTGAAAATCAGAGAAAATCGGGTAAGATATGTACTGAAGTGCCCGATCACCGTCGCTCAGTTCTCAAGCGTCTCCATTGCAAGAGCCCCGGCAAAGAGTCTCCGATATAGCCGCCGGAGGGGTTGCGAGCTGGATTGGTGGAGCGAATTGGCCTCACGAACACATCGCTCATCGACACCACCAATCCAGACTGCGGAAGATTGAAAAACCCCTACCGGCAAGCTTGTTGACAAGGTCTGCGATGGAGATCAGCCATGCAAAGGTGACGGGGTTTGGCAACAAAGCATAGAGGGACAGACTCGGAGTAGAGAGTTAGAAAAACCTAGATCTATATCATTTCTCTCCCTAAAACCGGAGACTGAGAGAATGGGTTTTTTCGCAACCGAAATCAAATCAAGGAGAAAGCGTACCAATCATCGTTTCTTCTCCACCCGAGCGTCGTTCTCCAACTTTGTCATCGCCGGGAGACCTTCATTCGCGGCGTTTATCTCTCGGAAGTCACCTCCAAAAACCGATTCCAAGTATCAGCTCTACCGACGAGTAAACTCGGAACCCGGAGCTGAGATGGATGATCGGCTTAGAAGATCGCCCTCAAGATAGTCACGACGGAGTCCAAATCCCGGGGAAAGGCTAGAGAGCAACGGCGGGCCGACGGTGGAGACGAAATCTAGATCGGGAAGATTTTGGTAAAACCCTCATTTTGGAAATCAGAGAAAATCGGGTAAGATATGTACTGAAGCGCCAGATCACCGTCGCTCAACTCTCAGGCGTCTCCATTGCAAGAACCCCGGCAAAGTGTCTCCGATATAGCCGCCGGAGGGGTTGCGAGCTGGATTGGTGGAGCGAATTAGCCTCACGAACACATCGCTCATCGACACTACCAATCCAGACTGCGAAAGATTGAAAAACTCCTACCGGCGAGCTTGTTGCCAAGGTCTGCGATGGAGATCAGCCATGCGACGGTGACGGGGTTTGGCGACAAGGCATAGAGGGACAGACTCGGAGTAGAGAGATAGAAAAACCTAGATCTATATCATTTCTCTCCCTAAAACCGGCGACTGGGAAAAGAGGTTTTTTCGCTACCGGAATCAAATTAAAGAGAAAGCGTACCAATCATCGTTTCTTCTCCACCCGAGCGTCGTTCTCCAACTTTGTCATCGCCGGGAGACCTTAATTCGCGTCGGTTATCTCTCGGAAGTCACCGTCAAAAACCGATTCCAAGCTGCATCAGCTCTACGGACGAGTAAACTCGCAACCCGGAGCTGAGATGGATGATCGGCTTAGAAGATCGCCCTCAAGATAGTCACGACGGAGCCCTGATCCCGGGGAAAGGCTAGCGAGCAGACGGCGGGCTGACGGTGGAGACGAAATCTAGATCGGGACGATTTTGGTAAAACCCTAATTTTGAAAATCAGAGAAAATCGGGTAAGATATGTACTGAAGCGCCCAATCACCGTCGCTCAGTTCTCAGGCGTTTCCATTGCAAGAGCCCCGACAAAGGTTTTCCGATAAAGCCGCCGGAGGGGTTGCGAGCTGGATTGGTGGAGCGAATTGGCCTCACGAACACATCGCTCATCGACACCACCAATCCAGACTGCGGAAGATTGAAAAACCCCTACCGGCGAGTTTGTTGTCAAGGTCTGCGATGGAGATCAGCCATGCGACGGTGACGGGGTTTGGCGACAAGACATAGTGGACAGACTCGGAGTAGAGAGTTAGAAAAACCTAGATCTATATCATTTCTCTCCCTAAAACCGACGACTGAGAGAAAGGGTTTTTTCGCTACCGGAATCAAATCAAGGAGAAAGCGTACCAATTATCGTTTCTTCTCCACCCGAGCGTCGTTCTCCAACTTTGTCATCGCCGGGAGACCTTCATTCGCGGCGTTTATCTTTCGGAAGTCACCGCCAAAAATCGATTCCAAGCATCAGCTCTACGGACGAGTAAACTCGCAACCCGGAGCTGAGATGGAGGATCGGCTTGGAAGATCGCCCTCAAGATAGTCACGACGGAGTCCAGATCCCGACGAAAGGCTAGCGAGCAGACGGCGGGCCGACGGTGGAGACGAAATCTAGATCGGGACGATTTTGGTAAAACCCTAATTTTGAAAATCAGAGAAAATCGGGTAAGATATGTACTGAAGCGCCCAATCACCGTCGCTCAGTTCTCAGGCGTCTCCATTGCAAGAGCCCCGACAAAGGGTTTCCGATAAAGCTGCCGGAGGGGTTGCGAGCTGGATTGGTGGAGCGAATTGGCCTCACGAACACATCGCTCATCGACACCACCAATCCAGACTGCGGAAGATTGAAAAACCCCTACCGGCGAGTTTGTTGTCAAGGTCTGCGATGGAGATCAGCCATGCGACGGTGACGGGGTTTGGCGACAAGACATAGTGGACAGACTCGGAGTAGAGAGTTAGAAAAACCTAGATCTATATCATTTCTCTCCCTAAAACCGACGACTGAGAGAAAGGGTTTTTTCTCTACCGGAATCAAATCAAGGAGAAAGCGTACCAATCATCGTTTCTTCTCCACCCGAGCGTCGTTCTCCAACTTTGTCATCGCCGGGAGACCTTCATTCGCGGCGTTTATCTCTCGGAAGTCACCGCCAAAAATCGATTCCAAGCATCAGCTCTACGGACGAGTAAACTCGCAACCCGGAGCTGAGATGGAGGATCGGCTTGGAAGATCGCCCTCAAGATAGTCACGACGGAGTCCAGATCCCGACGAAAGGCTAGCGAGCAGACGGCGGGCCGACGGTGGTGACGAAATCTAGATCGGGACGATTTTGGTAAAACCGTAATTTTGGAAATAAGAGAAAATCGGGTAAGTTGTGTACTGAAGCGCCCGATCACCGTCGCTCAGTTCTCAGGCGTCTCCATTGCAAGAGCCCCGGCAAAGGGTCTCCGATATAATCGCCGGAGGGGTTGCGAGCTGGATTGGTGGAGCGAATTGGCCTCACGAACACATCGCTCATCGACACCACCAATCCAGACTGCGGAAGATTGAAAAATCCCTACCGGCGAGCTTGTTGCCAAGGTCTGCGATGGAGATCAGCCATGCGACGGTGACGGGGTTTGGCGACAAGGCATAGAGGGACAGACTCGGAGTAGAGAGTTAGAAAAACCTAGATCTATATCATTTTTCTCCCTAAAACCGGCGACTGAGAGAAGGGTTTTTTCGCTACCGGAATCAAATCAAGGAGAAAGCGTACCAATCATCGTTTCTTCTCCACCCGAGCGTCGTTCTCCAACTTTGTCATCGCCGGGAGACCTTCATTCGCGGTGTTTATCTCTCGGAAGTCACCGCCAAAAACCGATTCCAAGCATCAGCTCTACGGACGAGAAAACTCGCAACCCGGAGCTGAGATGGATGATCGGCTTGGAAGATCGCCCTCAAGATAGTCACGACGGAGTCCAGATCCCGACGAAAGGCTAGCGAGCAGACGGCGGTCCGACGGTGAGACGAAATCTAGATCGGAACGATTTTGGTAAAACGCTAATTTGGAAATCAGAGAAAATCGGGTAAGATGTGCACTGAAGCGCTCGAGATCTGTTTATATATGATCTTCCGGAATAAGACCGTTGTGTGGAGCGTGCTTGTCGGTGTTGTTGATCATGATATCTTCCCATGATTTCTCTTCTGTTTCCTATTCTAAGAAATGAATGAAATCATTAATGGGATAATTTAATGATATAATGACAATTTTTTTATTATTCTTTTAAATATAACAATAGCAATTCGTGTAAGACATATTAGGAAAGCAATGGTCAAGTCTTTAATAACTTGTATTAATGTTTCCGTTTATATTTAGATGGCAACTGTAAATTACAAAATTAGTCGGTAGTTAATATATTGCAAAACTAGATATCCGCCATATTTACAAAGATTTCCCCACCCACTTTTCTTAGGTTTTAATTAATTAAAATTGAATCAATAAATCATCATTTTAATATTAAAAATCTTAATTATTTGTTTATAAAGTTTTCATCTTTTAGATTTAGTTATTTGATTAGCGAATTATTTTAAAAAACCGATTGTATCTCAATTAATTACGAAAAATTGCTCTTATAATTTTTCCGATTTATAATTTATATTTGGGCAGCTTTTAATTCTTTTTAATTATAATAACTAATGTGCATAATTCAAAAATCTTTAAAATTTCACATTATGTTTGAATTCGAAATTTGTAAATTATATTTTATTTATACAAATTTAAATTAACATTGGAGACTTGGGATCGAATCCTGCCGGAGATCAATGCCTATATGATCTAATTTAGAATTTGTTTGTGCTATCATATTAGATTTATATATTTGAAACAAAATTATCCTACTGCATGATCTTGCATCTTTGACTAACCTAAAAATAAATATTAGCATGTATTTTTCTCAAATTTTTTTGTTAATTTCAATTAAATTCTTACAAGAACGACACTGCACATATTTATCTCATTTTTAAGAAAATGATGAACCAAAAAATCAAATAGCCATTAGATGGATCGCCATTCTTAAATTTATAATCTTGATGTTTGGTGCTCTCATTTCTTCCCTCCATGAATCTGGGACAGCAGAGCCGCAATTATTACTTTCTATTGTCGCACAAAGACAAGTTTTCTAGACATTACTATAGAGGAAAAAAAGACTTATAGGAATGTTCATAATTACGATTGAATATAAAATAGCTAAATATCGACCTATGAAGGAAGGCCATGGTAAACAAAAAGCAATCTTCTTACCTTCAATGCAAGAACACAGCACTTGGAATGGAGTTAATGCTTATCCTCGAAGTAAATTAATTTTCAGATGAAAACCATGCACTGAGATCTATATATACTCAATTTACTCAATTTTGTCCATATCCATTTACTCAATTTTGAATGCGTCCCAAACTATATATACGTATTGTTTTATGCATTTCTATTTAGGAAGATTTAAGTGTAACGACCTTGCCTAGTTGAATTTACTTTCAATAAAGAAAAAAGTATTGGCGAAATTGTCTAAGAATTGTTGGCTGAACTCAATTGCGAAGTAAATGATTCATAACACTGGGTTCACGGAACATAATAAAATTGCAAAAATCTATCTCAGTAAATCCATGTTCAACACATACTTTGAATTACTAAAATTGTGAAAGAGAAACACAAAAAGAGCCGATAAGGCGTAGTAGCAGTCTTGTGAACCTTGTGATCTACTTGATCTTCTTCTTCGGCCTCAACTGCAAATATATATATATATATACACGTATAAGCAAATACTAAACTTAACTAATCAAAGCATATGAAAATAAAATATATACATATAAGATTAACACATAAAATATTCACAAATCACAGACCTGGTTGCTGTGTCCACACTTCTTCTTTCTGCAGTTCACTGCACGGGGGTGGAGACGAGCGTAGCACCTATTCAAAAACATTGCAAATACAAACTATTAATAAACTGGATACTTTAGCTAATCCAGATTTAATCGTTATCAGAACAGGAATGTAAGTAAACACTCAACTATCGAAGGTACAGTTCATGGAGAATTGGATATGGATATAAAAAACTGTAAACTTACTTGCGGCAGATCATCTTGTCTTGGTTGTACTTCCTGGCCAAAGCCATGAGAGAAGGCTCAATGATTCCACCACGAAGCCTCAGAACCAAATGCAAAGTCGACTCTGTTTGAATTGCAATCAAAACACACGCAATTGTTACTTCTTCGGTCAACAATCAGTAGATTCCGTTCATGAAATTTCAGTACGGAAACTCGAAATGACGAGACAATCTCCTATTAAACTAGTGATGTTCAAGAGCTTGATACTATTACAGAGGCGGAGAACAACAAAAACTAGAAGATACTTTGTTACCTTTTCTTAATAATGAAATAATGAGAAACAGTACTATTTCAACCGAAATACCTAATTCCAAAATCCGTACAGAAGAGAGTATAATTGCAACGAACGAAGAAACCCTAACCTTTCTGGATGTTGTAATCCGCGAGAGTACGCCCATCTTCGAGCTGCTTTCCGGCGAAGATCAACCTCTGCTGGTCCGGAGGAATTCCTAATCGTTTCAAAAGCAGCGACATCAACATAAAATCCAAAAATAAAAATCGACCTAAAAATGAAACTGAAAACAGTCCAGAAACTACTCACCTTCCTTGTCCTGGATCTTAGTCTTGACATTGTCGATGGTGTCGCTAGACTCGACCTCGAGGGTGATGGTCTTCCCGGTCAAGGTTTTCACGAAGATCTGCATCTTGAGTCGTCTTCTTCTCCGCTCGCTCTGATCGGCGTTGGGTTTTATTTCTGGTGCTAATTGTGAGGAATTTGTTTATATATGAGATAGGTGAGAAGTTAGGGTTTTGGCGTAAAAACTATCCCGGCTTTGGACTTTGGATTTGAGTTGGTTTCACTTTGGGTTTCGAATACAAGCATTTATTCTTGGGCTGTTTTCGCAAAGCCCACAATTTCATTTTACAAAAATTATATCAAATAATCATTTAAAATAAATTGATTAATGAAATAATCGTTTTGTAATTTACAGTACATTATTTAAAGTTAAACCATAAATATTCATTTGAAATATCATAAAAAAAATTGTGGTATATATGAAATTTACCAACTTTTAAAAGAGGTGGTTTTATAAGAAAAATATAAGATAATCATTTAAAATAACCTGATTAATAAAATAAGCATATTTGTGTAAAACGTACTATATTCAAAGTTAAATCATAAATATTAACTGAAATTATAATTAAAAAAATGTGGTACATGTGAAATTTACCACTTTTAAAAGAGTTAGTCTTCAATAGGGCATACGCTATGGAAATTTTAATGAATTGTTTTTCAATTTTTACATGTTTCATATAACATTATACAAAAAATAGTTATTTTATATATCTATAAATTATAATCTGCAATGTACTTTGTTACGTCGATATGAAAATTAATATAACGATACGGTTAATGGTGTTGCGATTGGTTGACGGAACTCGCTTATGGTAGCTTCCATTACCGATCTGAGCTCTTTCTCAGTAGTGTCGACTTCGTCGACCCCGTGAAAGCCGTCTCTGAAATTTTTATTCTTTTAAATCTTGGATTTTGGTGAATTTTGGAGAACACAAAAAAAAGAGTGGGTGATAGTTATTGCAAATAGATTTATTAAATCATTTAAATTTTGTAACGTCAATTGAGCGAAAACTTAGTTTTTGAGTAATTTGATCGCAATAAGTTTGTAAACTAATAGACTTACTTATTTATTTGATCGCAATAAATTTGATATACTCAACATTTTGTCAATAAATTTTAAAAAGTTAGAGCCGTTTAAAAGCGAAAAATGTCTAAAAAATAGTTAAAAATTAAGAATATATGAAGGATAAATTGGACCAACAAATTAAACGTAAACAAATGTAAATAAATAACGATGATTATTTACAATTTGTTTACAAAATGTTGGATATATTCAAATTCTCAATATTCGGAATGGATATAAAGCCAATTTTTGCATTTATTATCCGCTTACTGGTGGTTATTCTCAAAATATTATCAGTTTATATGGCTACTAATCAAAATAATCTTATATTTTAAAAATGTAAAAATATCACTTCTAAAAAAAATTATTCGAAATTACGCTAAAAAATCAAGCCCATTCATAATATGAGTCAACCCGAATATGTATAAAACGAGTAAGACTTCATCGCAACTCGTTTGACAAGCATTAAAATTTCGGAAAATTACGACAAAATAATGAAAAAATTATATTCGTCGGAGGAATTTGATACAAAATAAGGTTTTTTTCATTTTGTCACAAAACTTCTACGATATTGCGAAAATATTGCATGAAAATTACGTTTTTTAGTCTTGTGCATTAACTTAACTTAAAACCTTCGAAATTATTTATTTTAAAGAACAAAAAATGAAATACGTGGAAGGTGTGGGGTATATAAGTAATAGCGCCACGTCATAAAAAAAAAAATTCGTCGTCAAATCTGATAGTTGATGGTCACCCACTCAGACAACACGCGCGCGAATGGCTTCTTCACACTCACTTTCCTTCTTCACCGATTCTTCCCTCAAATTCCTCTCTTCCACCAAATATTCCTCTTCGCCTCGTCTTCACGCACTCTCCATTTCTCCGAACCCTAATTCCTCTCTCTCGCTCTCCTCTTTTCCTTCTCGCTCTCTCTCGCTCTCGCTCACGCCGACGAGGCTTTCATCGGTCACGGCTCTCATGGCGACGGAGAACAAGAAGAGCGTCGAGGTCTTCAAATCCAAGGAAGAGCTCAAATCTCAGCTCGCGAAATACACCGCCGATCTTTCCGCCAAGTTTGCTGATCGGAGAGGCTCTTTCACCGTCGTATTATCCGGCGGATCTCTCATCGACTACCTCAGGTCTCTATATATCTCTATCTCTCTCTTTATCAGTCGTTATTACTCTCAATGTTGAATGTTCTGTTTGGATTCGTTAAGAAAATGAAGCAAAATGTTGATTATCGAATTTTGCTTTGTAAGTATCGAAATGAGAGTTTTCTTCACTATACGCAATAAATTAACTTCAAGTCATCGTTGTACAGAAGAATTTAATGTCTTCCAAGTTTTGTTTGATTCTCATACACGTTGTGTTTGGAATAATTCTCTTTCTCTGCTTAAACTGATTAAGAGAAAGATTAGCAAAGTGTACAGGTTCATAATTTCTTTCTTTTATCGGTGGTTACTTATTGACATCGATAGGTTTGTGAGGTTAAAGCTCTTGTTTCATTGTGAGAAATGTTGAGAAGAGTTTGGATCACAGAGATACTCTACAGCAAACATTAGAAGTATTTGATAGTGTTCGTAAACCGTAACTCAGGAAATTAACCGAACCACCATACGTTGATTCGGTGGAGTGGTCAAAGTGGCATGTGTTTTGGGTGGACGAGAGAGTTGTTCCCAAGGATCACGAAGACAGCAACTACAAACTCGCGTATGACGGTTTTCTATCGAAGGTAAATCCGGTTTATATAAGATATTTAACCTTAGGTTTTTTATTATCATCACTCAAATACATTTATTGGTATCTTCTATGTCTGATGAAAGTGTGATTATTGCCATTTTAGAATCAAAGTTGGATTTGTTCATGAGTAAAACATCCTGAGGTGTCAATGGTATTTGTTATGCAACATAAACAAGTCTTATCAGTTCTACTTATTTGAGTTTAGCATTGTTAAGTTGATGACATATACTTCATTTGCTTGGACCAGTCTTCTGATTTAGATTGTTGTGGACTTGTCTAATTAAAGATCTTATCATACGGTTTATAGATAGGCACTCAGCAGGGTAAATTTTTATTCTTGTGTAGTGATAATGATCAGATGAAGGACAGTATGGCAGCCTAACTATTAAAGATTTAAAATTTGTTTCCAGTAATATAATATATGGTGTTTTGTCAAGTGTCATGTTATTGTCAACCTCTTAGATTGAACCTTCTATACACACATGTATTGAACCAAGTCTGGCTCAGGTGCTTTACCTTTAATAATTTAGGTTCCTGATAGTGAAAATCACTCTCAGGTCACAGAAATGCAATCGAACAACCTTAGGGTAACATTGCTATCAGAATTGACTAGTTTCTTAAATAAATTACTTTGTATGAAAGACAAGAGGGAAATGGAAGAATAGAAGACCATGGCGGAATTGGGATGTTTTCCCTTTAGGTGAGAACAAGCCTCTCGAAAGCTTGTAATTGTCCTGTTTTCCCTCCTCTTTTCAAGTAATGAAAGAGGAAAGGAAAGGGAAAAGATATTTTCAGTAAAACTTGATACTATTACCTCGGGTGTAAAGAAGCATCACCGAACCGCCTTAGCTTCTATTATAATGTTAGGAATCAAATATTCAAAGTTATAATCATACACCCTTCTTATTGTTATAAAGGATACTTTGGGTGAAACTTGATAATATTACCTCGGGAGTAAAGAAGCTCGCATAAGCATCTTAGCATATTTTATTATATTGTTACACCATTCTTATTGTAGTAAGCTTAGGAAATTCCGGGTAAAAATTCATTATTCTTCCCTTGCGAAAGAGAACAACAACATACTTAAACCTCGTTTACTACCTACCACCATAAAAGAAAAAGTAACCTCATCGATATTTTCTTTTCATCCTCAGGTCCCGATTCCGGCGGGAAACGTCTACGCGATAAACGATTCTCTATCAGCAGAGGCGGCTGCAGAGGACTACGAAACGTGCCTGAAACACCTGACGAAGAACGGAGTGGTTGACTTTTGCGAGGCCACGGGTTTTCCGAAGTTTGACCTGATGCTTTTGGGGATGGGCCCGGACGGCCACGTGGCGTCCCTCTTCCCGGGCCACCCTCTAGTCGGAGAATCTCAGAAGTGGGTTGTCTCCATCACCGATTCCCCGAAGCCCCCGCCGGAGCGGATCACCTACACGCTGCCCGTCATAAACTCCTCCGCGAACATCGCTCTTGTCGTGACTGGGTCCGGGAAATCCAGCCCCGTCCAGAAAGCTCTCGGGAAGGGTCTGGAAAGTTCCGAAACTTTGCCGGTGGAGCTGGTTTCTCCGGCCGGGGAGCTCACTTGGTTCCTCGACACCGCTGCCGCTTCAAAGCTCTGAGATAAGTTTCTACTACCAATAATTTCGAGGCTTTTTTTTTAATAAGTTAGTAATTACTACCAACAATTTCGATGTTTTTTTTAATAAGATATCGGTTGTGCTCTTTCCTGTTTTGGGATAGATGATGTATGAAAAAACTGAATTGGTTTTGCTTCATGCCAAGCTTGTTAATGGGGTTTCTTTTTTTTCTTTTTTTCTACTATTTGTTTTGTTCTCTTTAGGTGGATGTATAATGGGTTTTTAGATCACTAGATATATTGGGGCATTAAGTAAGCCCCATTTTTCATGGTGAGACTCTTGAGTGGAAAGCCTAAACGGTCCCACTTGATCTTCAGAAGCACATGTTGTGACTTGTGAGAGGAGCAAAAGGCTATGTTTTCGGACCAAATATTATCCACTTGCTTTTTTGCTAATCGCTATGCGTGTTTTTTTTATCAGCTCAATTAATAGAGCCAAATAATTTTCTTGGACCTCTTTTAAGCAATTGACTCTTGGTCCAAGATGATGATATCCCTCTTTTTTTCCTTCCTTAATTCTAAATAGGGTAGTCATATATTATTAAAAAAAATCATCGTCGCGGCATGTTGACCTTGATTGAAAATTTAATACTCGGTACATGTACGGACAGACAAGTTCAATGGCTTCCTTGATGAAGCCTTGATAATATATAGAAAAATGTTAAACCAAGTCTATCATCAAACTATCACGGTGAATCAAGGCTCTCTCTCTCTCAGCAATGGCTTTCGATAGAAATGCCAAAAGAAAAATGTGGGAGTAATAATTGCACTTTTACCGGTGTGTTGGGCTAGCGAGTGAGCATGATTAATGGAGGTTATGATTGTGTTTAAGGAACACCAAAGCAACGTGAATGGTGCTTCCATTTTTTTTCTTCTACACACTACATGGTGACACTATTTGTTGTTAAATTTTCTATAATAATATATACTTTTGCTAAATAACATATTAAAAGTATTTTCATAAAATCATATGAATATGTGTATTGATTACTTTATTCACGTATGTCTATTGGGCGGTTATCAATATTCTCACTTATCATATATAACACAAAATTTATTTTCCGATTCCTACTAGCCTCTATGTATGTCATGATACTCCGAGAAGTAGAAAGAATTATAATCCCCCATTCCGCCTAAAATTCTCGAGATATTTTCTATTCTCATGTGTCACAAATATGAGAGTTTAATTTATAATCGAGTTATTATAAAGCTTACCATATATAACACAACATTTTTCCTCCGTTTCCTTCTATTCGAGCATCTATCTCTGTTATTATATCTCGAGAAGTAGAGAGAATTGTAATCCCCATTAGGCCCAAGATTCTGGGGATTCCTTGATAGTTAAAGGCTGTGAAATATCTTATTTCTTGAATATAACTTGTTATTAAGTGTGTGTTTCTCCCTTTATTCAATCCTCCATTGTTGAGTGAGTGACGAGGCGTGTTGTCAATGTCCATAAGAAAGACACAGAGCTCGCTTTGGGATCACATTTATGCCGTGGAATCTCTTTCATGATTGTGCCGGTTGATGAAAAAGAGTTGGAGATGTAGGGCATGCCTTCAAAAAAACACATTGGGACCGACACTAAATTATATTCTTTTGCAACTTTCATTTACTTGCTATCTCATAGGCATACAAAAGTGCATTAAACAATTGAAAAAAGAAAAGAAAAATAATAATGGAAACATAAAGAAAGTTGTAGATGATGTAGTAGAGCAGCAGAGATCTCAATTTTCCATGCTAATGAATTATATTATTATTATTATTGTTATCCGTTTTCTTAATTCGAATCTCAGAAACATGCCACATATCACACACTAATTCAATATATAAATAATAATACTATTTTCAAAAGTCTAGTTTTATTTTTTTATTATTGTATTGTGTTTGTTTTTGTACAAGGGGATTTTTTTTTTAAGTATGCCTTTAGTGCATGAAATCCAATGCCATGTTACTCTTCATTAAGCCCCAAAAACAAAAGGGCATGTTACCCTTTGACCTGCTTTATCTTTATTAATTTTTTTTTTTTTCAAATGCGAATAAACTATAAAATTGATTTGTCAAGGCTATCTCTATCACATCACTGCCTTGTTACATTTTACATTACATCACCTTATATTGTTATAATTCATCACGCTTTTCTTTTGTTTATAATTTTTTTATTCTCTTTTACTTTGTCAAAGAAACCGCGCCCCATTTTGTTGACTTTTACTTTTACGATTCATCTTTTTTTTTTCTTTTTTTGGAGAACCGGAATTTTAGTTGTGAGTTAAAATTAAGAAGCTAAAACGCGGATCAATCAAAATGGATTAGGCAGAACTTAGTTAAAGTGTCACGCCGAATAATCATTTTTATTTTAGCATCTTTATAGAAGATTAAGACCATGTTAAAATCAATGATTAAATTACCGATACCGATACCGAGGTTCTGATTTTTAGAGATAACCGCATATCGATGGATATACCGATGGGTATTCTATAAAAAGATTCTTACCGACTACCGATTATACCGACAAATTTTTTAAGGTATACCGAATACCGACAGGTATACCGACAAATATCATATAAAACATATATTTATAAAATCCAAAATATACATATATTCATAATCTAAATTTCTAAATTCAAACTTAATATCAAATTTTGCAATTTCATATTTTATAATCACAATTTTGTATTCAAATTCAATATCAAAATTTACAATTCAATATTTAAAAATCATAATCTTATATTTTAAATTAAAATTAACTATTAAAATTCACAATTTCATATTTTATAATCATAATCTTATATTTTAAATTCAAATAAGATACAAAATTAACAATTATATATTTCAAAATCACAACTTTATATTATAAATTCAATATCAAAATTCACAATTCTATTATCACTTTCACAACTTTATACTATAAATTTAAAATCGAAAATCACTATTTCAAAATCCATAATAAAATTCAAATCCATAATCCATAATCAAGTTCACAACTTTATATTATAAATTCAAAATCAATTATCAGTTAACAACTTATATATAAAATCAAAAGTCACAAATCCATAATTCATAATCAATATGTAATCCACAATACATTATCAAATTCACAACTTTATATTATAAATTCAAAATCAATTACCAATTAAGAATTTTATATTCAAAATCAAAAATTACAATTCCATAATCAATAATCTAATTTTAATAATCAACTTCACAACTTTATATTATAAATTCAAAATCAATTATTAATTAAGAATCTTATATTCAAAATCAAAAATCACAATTCCGTAATAAAATTTTAATCCATAATCAAAATTACAAAAAAAAAAAGTAAGTTTATAACACTATTGTCGGTAAGTATAAAAAATGCACTGTGGTGATCGGTAAAAATCGGTAATTTGGCGGTAATTTGGATTTTATAACTAATCAAATTAACTCGGTAAAAATCGGTAAATTGGCGATATTTTGGACCGGTATTATAAAACTTGAACGGTAACTCTCGGTTTTTTACCGAGAAGTTGATTTTTGCGGTATACCGGCGGTATACCAGCGGTAACCGTCGGTATTTTAAACACTGGTTAAAATTCACTTCTTTCATTGACTGATTTTGACCCTTCACTCCTTCTAATTCTTCCAAAATGGATACCTATAATTAAAATAGTATAAAGTTCATGAAAGCTGTAAATTTATAATCTATTTTTATCCTATGAATTTCGTATAGATACTTTTATGGGCTAATGTAATTAGCAGTCACATATACTATATGGTTTTTACAAATACAATATATTTTTTTAACATAATTAACGTTTGATAAATTATTTGTAAACGATCGGTCTAAGGTATTTACAATTTATTTGGAATCAGCTTAGTTCAAATATATATTTTTGCTTATTTCAAAAACAAAAAAAAAGTAAATCAGTATAAATTTGTCACATAAATACATTGATTATTTGCAGTAAACTAATAAAAAGTTAGATAAATCCAAATTTTTATGTTTAGATTAACTAATTACCAAATTTTTTGTGTTTTTATTTGTAGACCTCGGACATTAATGTGCCTGGTAATTATGAAAATGTTAAAGAGGGCGATTCTAAGATTTGCTTATAGTTGGTGTACTTACTAACTTTAAATTCATTGCACAATATATATTCTTA
The DNA here is from genome assembly GCA_958296335.1 of Urtica urens. Classification (NCBI taxonomy): domain Eukaryota; kingdom Viridiplantae; phylum Streptophyta; class Magnoliopsida; order Rosales; family Urticaceae; genus Urtica; species Urtica urens. The sequence goes on along the minus strand of OY282530.1, from coordinate 18,608,473 downwards.
TCGACTAGTCCATAATTGAGTTTGTTAGTTGTTTGTTTTTGTCCAAACTCCAAAGCATGTGAATTTGTACGACATAAAAACATTTAATACCAGAAAAATACGACGCGTTGGGAGATATTTTTTTTTGTAATCTGATTAAATAATTATACTAAAGTAAAGGGATGAAGTAAAAGAAATATATCCTTAGATAATGTAATTCCATGCCTTTGTGACGATGTGTTGTACGATAAAAATATGGTCACGGATTTTTTTCCATAAAAGTTTTCACACTGAATTTAAAGTTGTTATAAACGAACAACGATAAAATAAAATTTTATCAACGAAACCGAGTAAAATTATATTTTAGTTTTGAATTTCACATTAAATAATGATTTTGTAATTCCTTGCAAACTTCCATATGTTTATACTTTATACATATTCTTTACTTTGACGGACCGTAATACCCTTATTCTTCAAACCGTATTTTAGTTCGGCCACGTTCACACTACACATTTGATATAATTAATTATTAAAAGATAAATTGGGCAACATGTCATTTGTCTTATGTTTTTTTTTAATCTTTTTTTTCAAATAAAATTAAAAATTTAACTTTGCCACTAAAAACAACACATGCCCTTAGATTTTATCTTCTTTAACATTTTTATCTCAATTTTTAATGAATTTTTATTAATTAAAAAATATAATTATTTAGGGAGAAAATGAGAGACTTAGTTTTAAGTAGTTATTTTTATAATATTTTTAAATTAACCGAAATTAATTAAAAGTTGAGATGAAAATGTTAAAAAAATAAATGATCTTTTCAAGGTTTTTTTTAGTAATAAACTATAAAAAGAACATCAAATATAAGTGGCATTTGAACAATTTTATTGTAAACCTCACTACCTAATCATTTTACTTTGATCGTACAAATTATTATCAAATAACTATAACCTATAAAATTTGAAATTATTAATGAGGACATTAATGTTAGTATTACAATGCGAGATATCAATTTAAGAGTTAATTCAAGGCTACATTGAACAAGATATTAAGGTTAAGTTTAATTGATCTTAAAGATACCATCTAGTCATAGTGTAGCTATATATGTATATTAGTAATTATTGATGATAACAGATTATAATAATTATCTTAGTAAATAATCAGTAAACTTCCAAGCACCACTAGGATCCCATATAATTATATTTCCTTATTTATGTATCACAATTTTAATTACAAACAATATGGGAAATGCAAAAATAACTATGAAAATAAATGGTTAAAAGTGTCCTCTTATTTCTTAAACTTACTTGAACCGTGTTTAGCAGCTACTTAAACGTGATTTTATAGTTGGAACTAATAATTATATAATTAGTCAATTAAAATGTGTGCAATTATTTTATAATTAACGTCTCGCATTTACATAAATAATTATAAAAACAATGTCATGTTTTGAATTTCTCGTTCCTTAAAAATGAAAAGTTAAGAATTTATACCGTGTATAAATAGATGGACGTGATTTATATTTGAATTTGAAAAAAAGCGAAACGTTAGACATGCAATAATGTAAAATTATAAATAAAGTTATATACCTAATGAAGCTTATAACTTATTAGAGTTATTTTCGAAATTTGTAATCATAGTTTGACTTTGATTCGTTTGACTATTCTTTAAATAACTGCGATATTAGTAAAACAAAAAATACAAACTAAATGTAACAAGTACGTGATTATTCAAAATTCTAAAGAAAAACCACAAATTATTAATAATACATAATAAAAAAAAGTCATTAATTTTAAATTATCCCCGGTCGTCACTCCTCAAAATCTCAACGACCAGTTGCTGAAAGCTTTTAGGGTATTTCCGTCATTTCAGGCAAACAATATCTTCCCAAAATCTTTCGTAATGCCATGATTTTTTTATTTATTTAAATAAATAAAAAAGAACGCGAAAAAAGAGACATTATTTATCAAGAGAAGCCCATGAGCTACGAAAATTACTCTCTCACACACTCTTTCTCGTCTCGTCCCTTTTATATAAACTGTAGAGAGAGAGAGAGACAAAAAAACACTCTCTCTCTTCTTTCTCTCTCTAAAACCTAAGCAAAGCAGTTGGGTTTTTGGTTTCGTCAGCTTTTCTTTATTTTCTTCTTTCTTTTATTTTTCGGTGAATAACTAAACGAAAGCCACCACCATCGCTGGCGAGGGTATTTCGGTAATAAACCTTGAAACCCTCGTCCATGGTAATCTTCGGCGCCGAAGAAAGCAGAATCTCCGGCGGCGGCGGCGGCGGAGGACTCTGGCTGAGGACATCGCCGCCGTCTAGCATCGCCGTCGCCGTCACGGCCTTGGCCGGAATCGCGGTGGTTGCTGCCATGTTCTACACCAGTAGGTAAAAGATAAAATTACAGAGAGAGAAAGGAAAATCTGAAAACCCTAGAACAGTACGGAGTTCGTTTCTCCGATCTCCGATTTCGATTTTGTTATCTGTAAAGTATAATTAAGGATATAGATGAAAGCTCTTCGACGAAGCCAAACTTCGTCTTCTTCGAATTCCCCTCCTTCTGCGTCTAGTTCGTCGTCTTCATCGTCATCGTCGTCGTCGTGGATTCAATTGCGTTCGGTTCTATTCGTTGTTACTTCTTCTTCTCCAGCTTATTGTTCCCATTCTGATCGGTGAGTCCCTTTTTCATTCTTCTCCAAATTGAACCGAATTTAGCTCTTTTTGTTCTGCGATTCAGTGATTTTTTTTTCTTTTTTTAATCTTTACTAGTCCTTTTTCGTTGTTTTCGATCAGATCTCGATCTCGGAGTGGGACTTAATCGTGCTTCAAGTACATATTGTAGTTCGAATCCACTTTTTTCATCTGATTTCACTTTTCTTTGCTCTTCGATTTTCGTGTTGTTTGCTTCAGTTCACACTCATTCGCATCTATCACTCTCAGTTTTTTTACACTCGCCATAAACTTTGTCCTAGGAACTTGTCGATTTCAATTCATTTTTTAGGTTTTCTTCATCCAAACGTAGATTTCGATTTAGTTATGATTTTGACCACTAGTTTGGTTTTCGATTCATAACTGATCTCGTTTAAGATTCATCGTACCTGTGAATTAGGTTAAGGTTTATAGTGCTGATAAAGATTGGCTGTCTTTTCCTCCTTTAGATACAATGATTGTCCTAGTCTGAAAAAATTCAAGCATTGACTTCGAATAGATCTTTTAACTAACTAGATTTGTTCAGATTAGGATTTTGAAAGAAATGTAGTTTTCTTGTTTTTTTTTCAGGTACCGTTTCTCGTAACGTAATGCCAATCACTTTCCTCATCTTGAAGATGATTTGGAAATTTGATCATCTTACACCTTCCATTTCTGATCATCTTACTAACCGTCTCTTCTCGTTCATTGTTTTTTGTTTTTTATTCAAACACATAATCTTTACTTTTCCTTTTTCTTTTCTCTTTTATCTTTACTGCCTAAGTTAGTTTTTTATATTTTAAGCTAAATAGTTCACGATTGCGACATAACGTGTTCTTCTTTTGTTTCAGGGGACGGCTTAAATCATCTTGGTCAAGGAGGAAAAGAAAACAGCACGCCCTTGTACCTCGGCAATGGAAAAATTTATTTACCCCGGATGGTAAATTTCGCGACGGAGGAGTGAAATTCCTGAAGAAAGTTCGCAGCGGGGTGAGTTACTATATCAAGACAACTTTTTTTCTTTCTTTCCAGAATTAGAATTCAATGATTGTTTTCGCTCGTTTTTTTTGGCGTTGGTATGGCTATTCATAGTGTGAATTTTTTTAATGTAGGGTGTGGATCCGAGTATTCGGGCTGAAGTTTGGCCATTTCTTCTTGGAGTGTAAGCGCACTTTATTATTCTCGTTTTCATTATCGCTTTGATGACAAATTATATGGGTTTCGTTCCTCTGCTGCTTCGTGTCACCATTGATTCCTTCGGTGTCTGAAATATTTTAGTGTTAGAACCTTTAGTGTAGTATTATAATTAGAAATTTATGGTTAGTTAAAGTAATTATAGTATAAATAAGAGAAAGAGCTAAGGAGAAAAGGGGCTTTTGAGCAAAAATCATTTTTTTCATCAATTATTTTTTTAGGGATGAAATATTAAGGTTTCCATCAATTATGTATATTTTCGTGTGCGGATTTATATCAAGGCTTCTGATTATGCTGATATGAGTATAGGCGTCTTAATATACTTGTATAATACTTTGAGATGTTCTGCATATCTTTTCTAATGTTTGTGTTATGTCAATAGATATGAGCTAAACAGTTCGAAGGAAGAAAGGGACGCAATAAGAACACAGAAAAGGTACGTATTTCAGAGCTCTGCTTCGATCCGTGCTATATGATGTGCTAATCTCGTTCTGTACACATATCGCAGAAAAGAATACGAGAAACTGCGAAGACAATGCCGTCGGCTCTTGAAGCGAAACAGCGAAAGCTACAAGTTGAACGACATGGGAGAAATCAGCTTCGAGGGAAGGAACGTGGATTTTTCTCCGAGCTCCGAAGACGTGGTGAGCGCTCGAGAATCTCTCTCTAGCGAAGAACAAAGCCCAGAAAACGAATACTCAGAAGATCCCTCTAGCAGTCTCTTGGATGGCGAAATCCCAAACCCCGATTCCTCCTCCGCTCTCAACTCCGAGTCCGAATCCGACTCCGAATCCTCCTCCGACCCTGAAGTCTCTCAGCCCTTCCCTCAAAATCAAACCCCAGAAGTACAAGAAGACGGAGAAGAACAAGAAGATGAAGAAGAAGAAGAAGAAGAAGTCAAAGCCAACCCGAAAGTCCCGACCGAGGAAGACTTCACGACGTGGCAGCGCATCATTCGCCTAGACGCAGTCCGAGCGAATGGGGACTGGATCCCCTACTCCTCGACCCAGGCCAGCGTATCCGAACAAACAGCGAATCGCTCCGCCAAGGCCGTAGGATTAAAGGACTACGACCATCTCGAGCCGTGTCGAATCTTCCACGCAGCTCGACTCGTGGCGATCCTCGAAGCTTACGCAATCCACGACCCGGAAATCGGGTACTGCCAAGGAATGAGCGATCTCCTCTCTCCGATCATCGCCGTAATATCCGACGATCACGAAGCCTTCTGGTGCTTCGCGGGGTTCATGAAACGAGCCCGTCACAACTTCCGGCTCGACGAGATCGGAATCCGGCGCCAGCTCAGCACGGTCTCGAAGATCATACGGAGCAAAGACTCGCACTTGTACCGGCATTTGGAGAAGCTCGAGGCCGAAGACTGCTTCTTCGTCTATAGAATGGTCGTGGTTCTTTTCCGGCGAGAGCTGAGCTACGAACAAACTGTGTGCTTGTGGGAAGTGATGTGGGCCGATCAAGCTGCGATCAGAGCCGGGATCGGGAAATCGGCGTGGAGCAGGATAAGGCAGCGTGCGCCTCCCACGGAGGATCTCTTGCTCTACGCCATTGCTGCTTCGGTGCTGCAGAGAAGAAAGCTGATCATCGAAAAGTACAGCAGCATGGACGAGATTCTGAGGGAGTGCAACAGTATGTCGGGCCATCTCGATGTTTGGAAGCTTCTAGATGATGCTCACGATCTCGTCGTGACGCTTCACGATAAGATCGAGGCTTCGTTCTCGGGCCCGACTGATAAGCCAGGCCCGTTGTAGCTTTAGTTTATTAGATAAAAGAAGAAGATGAAGAAGAAGAAGAAGAAGAAGAAGCTTTCTCTCTCTCTCTCTTTCTGTATCAGCCAGAATTGCTTTTGTTGTATTTGTCTACTTTGAAGTTAATTTCTTTTTTTAATCTTTCTTTCTAAGTCAAGAAACAAAGTTGTGGAGGATTGGGATGTAATTTGGACTGGGACTGGAATGGACTTTCCGGTGAATGAAGAATGAATGGATTAGTTTAAAGAAACTAAGATGTTTCTTAATACTATATTATTATATCTCTTTTTTTGTTTAATTAATATTGGTGGACCCATTACCATGATGTATAATGTGTTTAGATCATGGGATATCTTTAATATCTTAGAGATTCATTTCTCTCACCACTATCTCCACTACCATCTTTTTGTCATTTTTCTGGCATTATTATTCAATCTTGAATTTGTGGATCAACGTTGTCATGGTGTTTTCTGTTCTACTTTTTATGTCCCCATTCCCATATCCATTAAGTTCCACTATAAATATTTGTTGTCCATGAATGCTATAAGGTTATGAGTAATGACTAGTTAAATTGGTAACACCCTTCAAACTTAGTTCAAATGCCAAAAATACTGGTTCCGCTGAACCGGAATTTCCATTCCAAAGCCTTTTTCGATTATGAATAAAAAAACAAATAAGAAAATTGAACATATACTGAAAAAATAGAGTAGTTTGTAGCACGGGTAAGTTTGTAATTTCACTCTTTCAAGAAGATAGCATGTCGCAGAGAACTTATAAAAAAAATTCGGACTGTTTCGAGTTCTTAAGTCCTAATCATGAAATCCGAAGTAACCAAAAATTTTGTGGAAATTATATTAAGCAGTTCGAACCGAAGTTTTCGATCTATTCCGGTTCGGACACCAGATTTTTAGTTATGAATTTGTACCAAATCCGTATTGATCTATGTTCATGTACGTATATGTACATAATCCTTACTAAGGTATTTAACACCTTTGTTGTTCTTATCTCTAATCAGAATATTTAGTCCTTGTTATTATCAAGGACATTTTTCTTCTTATCTCTAATCATTAAACTCTGTACATAATTGAATACTTATTGCAATTTCCAACTCTAAGAAGTCACTTGGGATTCATCTCCTTATATAGCGTTTGAAACTGAATTATTCTAGATAACAAAACCTTCTTATTCAAAAATTTTATTATCAACTACAAAACAAAATCCATCTGACCAATAATGTAAGAGAATGAAAGGAAAAATAATTTTAAAAAATAAAATAAAAATAAGTCTAAAGAACTCTCTCTAGTCCCTCCAACCATAAATAATAAAAAAAGGGCAAACTTTCCAGTTCACACACCCATAAAACACCACCAAATGATCTTTCTTTTTTTGTAAAATTAATAATAATGATAATAAAACTAGTTTCAATTTTTTTCTGGAGATTCCTCTTCTACTGATCTTTCTTGGTGAAGTGTCGGACTGCGAAGGCGAGTCCGAGGATCAAGATTGGGACGAGGAACTGCAAGATCTTGATCACGAATTCGGGGGTCTTATCGTGATTATACGCAGCCTGTTGCGGAGGAATATAAGTCCGCTTCGTCGGAACGGAATCCGAGTCGATTTCTCCAATGTAATACTTTTCCATCATATCCCTCGCTGCATCGCTGTGACCCACGTCTTCAAAATCGTTCGTCGCATCTTTGCCTGCCAAAAATTGATAAAAAAATACACAATCTAAATCAACAAAAGACAACCAATTGATAGTGATTTAATGATGATGATATGTGTGAATATATATGTGTGTGTGTGTGTGTTTTACCGGTTGCGGAGAGAAGCACCTCGTCACCTCCGGGGTGGTCTTCCATGAACGGTGTCACATCGTAAACCTATCGATCACAGACTCGATTAGTTTTTATAGATGTATTTTTATGCTCGATTAGTTATTTTTAACAAAAGAGTTGGGTTTTTAGCTAACATAAATATAAAAAATTTGGAATAATCAACTTTCGGTAGATATGTTTAAATAATCAATGTTCTAACGTGATACATGAAGTTATGGACCAGATTGCCATTTTCGGTTTTAGTAAGCTAATGTGCTTATTATTTTACTTTCGGGCAGTAAAATGAGCGGCAAACAAAATTGGGACTAATATGATCCAAATAATCTTGTAATCAGATTGGTCTGGCTATTTAACATACATTTACAAAACGTTTACTATGATAAAAAAACTATTAATTTATATGGCTAGTAAGAAGAATTACCCTATTTATAATTTGAAAGCCGTAAAAGAATTCGAAAAAGTACTTCGCTTCGTTATCGAGCAAAAAGAGGAGCCCTTGAAGAACTTGGATCCAATGAGATACTTAGATTGAATTCGAAATCGTAGGTTTCAACTTTCGGAGTATCAAATTGAATTGCTTTACAAGTATAACATAATGCTTAATTAACCTAAACTTAAAAGGAGGATGATAAAGATACTTCTATAGCTACAACGAGCCATTGAACTTTGATTCCTTGAAACTACAAAAAGGCTTGATTCAGTTCAGAGATTGAAAATATACAGCTTCAAGCCTTCAAATGCAACAAGGAAAATAAATCCAGTTCAGAGAGTTTCTTGTGACTCTTTCATAAGGTGAGATCTAAATCAAAATATTAAGAACAAAGATCGTAAATCAAAATATCCAGTTCAGTTCGAATTTTATCACAAAAATCGTAAATCGGTTAGTATACCAAGAACATTTTTAAGAACAAAGACATGCTTAAGATTAAAAATAAAAACAAATCGATAGACTTACAAATCCAGAATTCAGCTTAGTTTTCTCAGCAATAAAACACGCATTCAACACCGAATCAATGAAGAAACACCAAATCTCTCTTTTTCTTCTTCTTCTTTCATTATTAATTCAGTGTAATTGAAAAAAAAAAAGGATCTGACCTTTCCAGAGATAATAAGCCAACAATCCTTGGTGGCGCTATGCTTCGAAACCTCTTCAAAACCTAGAACCTTCTTTCCATCTGAAGCCATGTCTTACACTGCGAATTCACATTTTCAAAAAAAAAAAATCTCAGACACTCAACAAAAATAAAAAAATCACAATAAAAGCGTGGAATAAACACGATGCGAAATCGTATCGAGTGAGAGAGAATTAAGATCGTACATCAGAGAGAGAGAGAGAGAGAGAGATCACCTGCGAATCTGCGATACGAACGAGAACGAAAGAGAGAGAGATTGTGGTTTCGTTTCGTCAAAAGACTGTCAAGATATTCAAAGCTAAATTATTAATGAATCTCTTATTCCTTGAATATTTATATTAAATTTTATTATACTTTTCCAAAGAGTTCTTCACTCTTCATTGACTTGTTTTAAATAAACCCCTTCGTTTTTATCAAAATTACGGATGGCACACGCACACGTGTACATTCTCGTCGATACAAATCTTTATTTATTTATTAAGGTATGGAATTTTGTATTATTTGTATCATAATCGATATTGTTGATTTTCTTAACCTAATTAGTTATTTAACCTTACTAGAGGAGATTTAGGATATGATTTTGAACTAGATTTTTGCCTGTTAAATTTAGCTATTGTGGATTTAAATTTATTAAAGATACGACTTAAGTATTTACTTATAAATCTTGTATCATAATTCCTGAAGATTTTGAGTTTTTATAAGTAACTTTTTAGATTTTATGTGTGTTTTAAGACTGGATTAATAAATTTTGAATACTTTAACACGTGATTAAATTTGACGCATAGTTCTTTTCTTTTCTGGTAGCATATGATTAAACAACAATATTGTATCAATAAATGTAACGGATGGGCATCATATAAATACATGGCATGTTAAACAAATAAGTAATTCAATGATATTTCTGAAGGAAGTGAATTTTTTGAAGTGTTAAGCTATTAATATATCAAATCACATTTTCTAACAATAATATTGTTAAGCTATTGTTATTAGCTTAACAATATTATACTGTTAAGCTATTTATTTCAAAGAAGAATAAAAACAATATTATAACAAAAGACATTTAAAACAAGCTATTTACACTTAAATGATGGTCATGGATGTATTTGTTGACTTATGTCAAATAATATATAAAATTAATTATTGAAATCCATGTGAATAAATAAATCAGACGAAAGACAAAATAAAAATATATTATTCATACTTTTAAATAATTTTGAGATATTAGATTTTGGTAAAAAGTATTGAAAGATGTTATTTGAGCCGAGACAGGCATGTTTATTGAGGGGACTGACTTTTGGACAAAGCCCAATTAAAAAATACTCTTGAAAAGGCCTCCAAATACTATTTTAGAGAAATTCCATAAATAATTTGTTTGAATATAGTAATAATTTATTTTATTGATTATAGTTTGAAAACACGCTATTTTTAAAAAAATTCAAAGCAACCAGAAATTTTGTAGTGTTACAAAAAATAGTACTTTTTATTGTAGAAATCCTTCTTATTTTTGAGGAATTCTATAACCATAACTCTTTAAGTTATTGAATTTTCAAATCACTCATATGTATATATATGACGATGATTTTAGAGATATTTTAAATAAATGTCTGAATGCCTTAAAAAATTTAACTAAATTCTAAACTATGAAAGAAAAACTAAAAAAAAATCTGTAAAGAAAATGGAATTTTGAAATTTGAATAAAAGATAATTGTTTTGAAAATAATTCATATAAAATTTCTAGATCTATCTTAGTTTAAATAGATATTTTCAGTGATAGTTAAACTATAGCGTAGGAAGAAAAGGATTTTAGACTATATGAGAAATGGACTAACAAGCTTTGCCCGGTATTATATGTATAATATATATATATATATATATATATATATATATATATATATATAGTAATTTAAGGCAATTTAGGGAATAAATTCCAAATATGATGGCATGGCAATTAAATATAGACCTTATAAAGATGTCTACTTCATCCTAAAATTGGGAAACCATATTGTAGCTTTTGACATTGTCAATAACTTCATATAAACACACCACCCATATTTGTTTGCATTTCATTTATTGCATGTGTGATCGCACACATAAATACACATTGCTTCTTGTCAATATCATTGAATTAGTATCACCATGTTCCACGATTGACACGATACTTTTACACCTATCCTATATCTTCATATATATATATATATATATTATCGGTATCGGAGTTCGTCCTCAACAATTACGAAACAAAATAATATATATTTTTGTACAATTTATATTTAATAAGTGGATCTCAATAAGACTATTTTAATAATAATATCGAAAATTGAGAATTGAATAAAGAAATTGACGAAGTGCGAATAGTACTACGATAGAATCAAGTTACAACCACTTCGGTAACGAAATAAAAAATAAGGAGTAAAATAATAAATAATGCGATTTTTGTGTCGAGCTAATCTATTTTACATTTATATTACGAATTTAACGATTATCTCGTATAATATGTTGTCGGGATTGCTGAAGCTACTAGATCCGATCTTTACAGTGAAGTCGACTTTGTTGATTGGAGATTTCGTCAAAATTGAGCTCGTCACATCTTAAAAGGAAGGGAGTTTGATATAATTTGATAGGTTTTGGCCGAAATGTCTGAGTTATTGAGTTTTTATTAAAGTCAATATATTAATTTTAGGGTAATTGAGATACCCAATATTTTGTAAACAATTGGTAAATATTCAATTTAATGTGTTTACAGATTTTTTGGGACCATTTTAACCTAAAATGACTAACCAAAATTCGATATAATTATGAAGGTAATATAGACAATAAATTCGTGTAAACACATCTGAATATTTACCAACTGTTCACAAAACGTTGGATTTATATAAAATGCTATATATTTTAATGAGTAAATAAATAATTATTTGATCATTAAAATGAGTCGGTTTTATACCCCACGTATGCATATCTTGATAAGGCCAAGTAAATTATGGTATAGCTTCTAGGCGTTGAAAATTGCAAGCATAGCAATGAGAGATATATCTCGGACCACTTTCATTTATCATTCAAGAATCAAAGTTCATTGAAATACCAAATGAGCTTTGTTAGCTTGATTTTCATTTCATCATCTTCAAATTTTGAAGATGTGAACGGTAAATTAAGCCATTTATTTTTCTTGAAATCGCTTTTATTTATTTATATGTCAAAAATATCTTTGATGACGAGTGGATAGTGGAGATGTGAATATAGATTTGGACATGGATAGTTAGAAGAAAAGAGACAAAGACAAGCTAAAAAAGTTGATTGCTTTGCTTCAATTATTTTCTAACATCTTATGTCACATGAAACTAATAATATATCAATCAATGAGAATTACTTTAAAGCATAGCCGTAGGCACCAAAGGCTCTGGAAGAGAAAAGTCAACAATAAGACAAAGAGAGTATAACATGTCACCATTGATATTGACTCTAAATTTGTTATTCATTGACTTTGAAAATTCATTGCATGCCTATTTCACATTGGAGATTCGCTCTCTTGCGTAAGAACTAAGAACTATATATATTCCTAGTAACGATGAGACAGAGAGAATACAACTTGTATATTGACTATACTTTGTTACTCATTGACTTTGATATTTTTCATATTAGAGATTTGCTTCTTTGGCTACTTTAGATTTTTGCTCTAACATGAGAAACTAGATGTATTTCTAGTAACATAACGGCATTTTTCAAATTTATGCTTTTTTTTATCAATAAGTTTAAATATATTTGCCTTCTATAACTTAACTCTAAAGGAACTAAATTTCTAGTTCAAACTTTCCCTCGCAAGAAGAAATAGTTTACTTGGCCGACAAGAAACTCATACAAATTGGAGGACGAATCTTCGCGAGAGAAAGAATCGAGTAAGGGAGAATCCAAAGCCCGTCCCCACATATCAAACCCGAAGCGACGGCCGGGATCATGAGGGATGCACCTGTCCGGTCTAACTTGTGCCACAAGAAAACGATTAGACTTCCGACGCACATGTCGATTGCAAAGTTTGCTCCGACTAGAAACGGCACGGCCATGGCCATCGGGAGCGGGACCCACTTCCCGATTCGGTTCGGGGCAAGGTCGCGAAAGAGGTTGGCTCCGACTGCAAAGGCAAAAAACGCGTAACAAAGCTGAAGGCAGTGCAGAGGAAGGGCGGAGAAGCCCTCGATCCCCAAAATTGCCATGTTTCGATATACTAGCGCATAGGGCGCTTTGTACTCTCCGTCGGGGTTTCCAATGTCGAATGCCTTGTAGAACAAGAAAAACGTGACCGGAGCAACCGCACATCCAATAGCTGTCCCGATCGCCTGGCTCACCAGCATAGACCGAGGGGACGTCAACGTCAGATGGCCAGTCTTGAAATCGTGCATCAAGTCGGAAGATATTGAGACGATGGACTTGATGAGGCCGCATCCGACGAGCCCGGCCACGATCCCATTCTCGTTCCCGGCCAAACTGGCGAGGACGAAGAGTGCGACCTTCCCGTAATTGTAAGCCATGTTCATGTCCGTGAGCCCCGCTCCATATGCATTGCAGAAACTGAGGGACGGGGCGAGCATGTACGCGACTACAACATAGTACCACTTGAGCTCAGGGAACATGATCGGTATGACGATGATGGAGATCACCGAGAAGAACACATAGCCCACACAAGCAATCCAGAATGGGATGTGGTCTTTCACGAAGAGCTCGTTTCTTCGACGGTCATCAAGAGTCTCGTTCTGGTCAACCATAGCTGCATCGACACACAAGGAATCGTTAGAGTGTCTCTCTTAGAAAATATATCGATGTCGTACTCCAAACACACTCTCTCTCAAAGTGCTAGTTTCATTTGAAAATTTAACAAGACTTACATGCTTTGAACTCCTTGTCTTTCTTCATCTTGGCATGGATGCTCACCCCGGTGAAAAACATGATCTTGACGAAGTTGTAAAGCCCGTCTCCGAGTATCAAAGCAATAGAGATAAACACCTAGAAAGAAAGAAAAGCTTGTTCAAAACCACACACAAAGAAGAAAAAGATTGTTTCGAGTTGGCTTCAAAATTCGACACCTTGTAACCGGTCAAACTCTTCATACTTGATTCAGACAAAGTCGAAGGGAACCACTCTCCTTTGAGACCACGGATGAGGGGCCACATGATTCCCCAAGAGAGCACCGCCCCGAAAAGCAACGATAAATTCACCAAATGAGAACATATCATCCCCGCCCCAACATAAGTCGCGCTGAAATCAAAAAAGAATCTACACCAACAAAGAAAAAACTCTAATTCAATCAAACAAGTCACGAAATTATCGGCTTTTTTAAGAGTTTTGATCGGCTCACGTGTTTCTCCAAGCTTGTAGTCCGAAAGTCGGAAACTGAGAGAAGCCGCAATGGTCTCCGGCGGTATAAAACCACTGAAAGCATCCCCATAAAAAGCTGATTGAGAAGAATCTCATGAACCCTTTTACCTGCTTCCTGAAATTAAGTACCAACTTTAATTTTTTTTTACTCTTCTCAAAAATCCATTTCTTTATCAACTGTTTCTTTCACTTACTTGGCCATCACGTTTCCCTTGGGAGTGTGGAATCCATTGATCAGAACGGCCGTTGCAGTCCCACTAGGATAAGCTAATTTATAGTCAATTATCATAATCTGCAAAAACAAAACAAAAAAAAGTGACAAATCAATAATCACTAAAAAGAAAACCTTTTTTCATATTCTAATCCCAAAAAAATCAAGTGACAAAAATTACTCTACTTTACCAAACCCATTATATTGATTAAAAAAACAGTTACTCCAATAAAAGGGGAAATGAAAACAAATGATACAAATAAATACCTTTCTAAGAGGAACCAAAGCCAAAAGACCCACAAAGCAACTAACAAAGAGAAAGCCAGTCATCCAAGCAATTCCAGGCTCTTTGGTACTGCCAGCTGTATTTCCCGGCGTGTCTATCCCAGCTTGCAAGTAAGTCTTTGTATTCAATCCCAACAAATATGAACCAAACCCACCTACACAAATCAAAATTAATGGGTTAGGTGTTTTTTAAAATAGTAAAATTTCTATAAATGATTTATTGATTTTACAATATTTCACTGATCATTTTAATCCAACTGTTTCCGCTTAAAGTCAAAACCAAAATATTGAATTTGTAAATTAAACATTTGTTTAATGACGTCGATGGCTTAAAAAAATGTACAAAACGAAAATATAAAGTATGAACAATATTTAAGTCAGATTTCATTTATTAATTTGAAAGCATTTAGCTTAATGAAATTTGTAAAGTATTTACAAAATACATTGACCAAAACCCAAATCAAAACAATCCCTGGAAAAGCAAAAAGTTTGAGTCTTTATTTATTACACGCCATTTCCAAAATGTTGCATATATATGTTGGACAGTTAAAACTAAAAAGAAAAAAACCCAAATCGAAAGAATCCCTAGAAAAGCAAAAAGTTTGAGCCTTTTTACTCGTTTGAAATTACCTCCGACGGCAATGCTATAGCAGGCGACGGCGCAAGTCTGGATCACGGTGTTCTCCTGGCGCGTGAAGGGCTTGGACGTAATTCCGGCTCGGTGCAGAATCTTGGTCCAGGTTCGGACGAAGACGAAGGCGAGAAGAGCCGCCGAGACGTTCAGGTTCGGCACCAGACCTGTGGTCAGGTTCAGCTTCATCACTATGATGCTGTACATCGTCCCGATCACCACGCTCGCGAAAAGTCCGCGAATCGTTATCTGCTTCGTCCAGTGCTCGATCTTGCTTACGTCATCCTCGTCGCCTGTTCCTCCTCGGCAGGTTTCTTCCACGTCGTCTCTCTCGAAGTCAAACCTCTGTATCTCCGTTGACCCGTTTCCGTTTACGTTCGAACACGCCATTTTTTTTATGTGGGTGTGCTTCAAATGATTGGATTGGTCGGATTTTGTGATAAAGGTGCGATCTTTATTATCTTTTTTTTTTTCTCTCTCTCTCTCTCTCTCTCTCTCTCTATGGAAATGGGTTAGTTTTGTGTTGTGGAAAGGAATTCTGATTTCTGGGTTTGGTTCTGAATACCCATTTGATTTTTTTGTGGAAGTTTCGGAATCTGGTCACTGAATTTATAATAATAAAATATTGGTGTGAGAAAGAGATAAGAGATTGATTTTTGAGGGCACAAGAAGAAGAAGAAGAACATGTGTGTATCTAACTATCTATATATGTGTACATATATATATATATATATTCTCTCTGGAATGTGGACTTTAATCAGAGGCACAAGCCACGGAGTAGTGTGGTCATTTCTTTCAAAATTCAATGTTCAATATTTAGAGGTGTACATTTACTTCTTTATTTGAGAGAGAGAGAGAGAGAATTTATTTTTATTGAATGTACTACAAATTGAGAAGTAATTTGTGTGATTGTATTTTTTCAGTACAACTAAACATTATTTTGAGTTGTACTACACAAACTTGAAACTAGTTGGTTTTCTTTGAACCGGAAAGTGAGGCAACAACTCAACAAATCTTAATTAAATTATTTCTAAGCAAAAATAAAAATAATTGAAAATGAAAAATAATATTCTAGTTGACTTGACTAACCTTTCTCACTTTAGATATCGATCGAGAAATAATAGGCGGTGGGTAAATGATGGGATGTTTGTGGCTTTGGAAGTATTTAAGAAACTAAAGTTCTTGGCTTCTTTTTTTTTTTTTAAGAAAAAACTTTTTTAGTTTTAGTACTTTTGTGGGTCAAGTTCTTTCCTTGAAAGTGTCCCTCCTTTTTCTCTTGTTCTTTTTTAATATCTTAGAATTTATTTCCCCATCCGAGTTTTACCATATGAATGTGGTTATTAATTTTTTTTTTTTTTAAATACGATTTCGTGGACCTTGGAATTGCGATTTTTAATGTTGAATCACAACAAGAAGTTAAAGAGAGAAAGAAAACATGGAAGAGTTTTTTTTTTTTTTTTTCTTCTATGTGGGACCCGGATGGCGACATATCTGTGATTCTTCATTCCATTTTTCGGATCTAATCAATAAATATCAAAATTTAATTTCCCAATGAGATTATCTAAGAAGGCATTGATCATTGACATTCAAATTGCACACACGTTGACCTTCTATTTATTTTATTAATTCATCACATTGTTTTAGTTTTTAGTTTCTATTACAATTAACAAATAATAATAACGTCAACATGGATATTGAACGTAAACTAAAAAAATGAGTACAAATAAAAATAACTTAAACCCCAAAGTGTGGTAAGAAATTTGATTAAATTACTGATAAATTAACATAAATTAATTAATGAGTTGCATAAATGTCAAAAAGTAGTCACAAAATTAGTTCCAAAAGTAAAATAGTTAGCATAAATACGGTTTTTCGAGACTATCGGACTAGGTTAATGGATTAAGCCGATTGATCTCAATTTTTATACCTTAGTGTTATATTGAAATCCGTAAAATTAAATATAAATTAATTGATTTTCATGATCAAGAACAAAGAAATTCGCCCAAAAAATTAAATATAAATTAATCTATTTTCATGATCAAATTATACAAAATGTTAATTATTATTTTAATCCACCCAAAGAATCGCTCGTACGTGTGATTTATCAATTCATGATCATCGTTAATGATGATAACACGTTAATTATGAAGACAACAATCTAGAGATATATGCATGCATTCGAATATATTTTTCTAGATTTATTGAACATTTTTCTTGGATTTGTATTGCATAGGAAAAAATAGATATAAACAATTAATTTTTAAACAATTTATTTTGTTTCGGATAAATTTTATTTCGGCTACTATTTTTTTTTAAAAAAATTGTTATAAATACTCAGAGTTTCAAATTTTCTTCCTAGGGGATTTGTGTTCTTAGCGTTGATTTAATTTTCAAAAAACGATATATAATAAAGAAAAAATGTATTATAAATGTAATATGTGTAAGTTAATTTATTATAAAATTTAATGGATAGGTGGGTGTGAATGAAAGTGGTATGTGCTTCAAAGGCAATGCAGCAATCGATGATTTATGGTCAGTTTATATATTTATAAAATTAACTACTTGAAATGATTACGACATTTTAGCGTAACATTTTTTTTATATATTATATATATCATATGAGAATTTTTTCTTTGGTATCTCGTGTCTAGTTTTGTAATATTTTATAATGACATCTTCTAATATTGTGTTGACATTGATCATATCACATGAACTTTATATATTTATATCTATAATTTGTTGTGTCTGCATATGTTTTTAATATGGTTCACTTGCTAATTATTGTTGATCAACCACTAATTATTCGTACTTAAATACACGTTATAATCCCATAATTTAAAATATAATATTATTTATTAATTCCAATAATCATATCATAGTAAATTCAGTGGTCATATTATAAATATATTCAAAAAGTCAAATCATAAGCTTTTGAATATGTGGTGCATGAAAATAAAGAATAACGCACCAAGGCGAACCTATTTTCTAAAGTGATATAGACTAATTATCAATATCATGTTAGTTTATTCTCCTATATTTTTTATTTAGAAAATATAGTGTCATTTTTTAAAAATTATATATCTAAATTATTATATAAACTGTTTACCAAACTAAACAATATTATATTGATTTACCATATACGTATAAGGCATAAAGAATTAGAGACTACTTGTCTATGTCTGCCTAATCATATCAGATCCACTTATTTAATCATTTGATTATTATAAGTTATTTGTTATGGAACGTGACAAAAGCATAATATTTTTTGCTTCTATCTTGTAAAAACTTTTTCATTTTAAATCAATAAATTTTAAGTGGACGGAGATTTGGTTATCTAAAATACGTCACATTATTTTTTATGTAGTGTTGATCGGTATATTGATATAGGATAAAAGAATAAAGAGAATTTTAAAAGTTATATAGAATAAAGAGAATTAGAGACTAAAAGAAGAGAATAAAATTGTTCGGATGATGATAAAAGGAGCAATAATATGCTTGGTTTGTACTTGTAAGTGTCACGCTATGTTTTTAATTATCACTTAAATGGGAATTTCTTCTGTAAAGCATGGCTAAGATTCAGAACAGAAGCTTACGGATAAATTTTATATATAAAAAAAATATTTTATAAAATATTAAAAAAATAATAATAAAAAAAAAACAAAGAAATATGTATTGTAAATGTAGTTATCATCATTTAAATAAAACTATAAAAGTACTTGATCAGAGCTCTAGCTGAATATTTCAAATACATCATAATACAAAATTAAGTTGTAAGCAAATATTTCCACACAATTCGACGAGATCAAAATAATTTTTTTAATGTAAATGAAATAAAAATCATATACTATACAATAATCCTAAGTAACCATTTAAATTAAATTAAATTGTAAGCAATTTTTTCCACACAAATCGAAGTGATCAAAATAAACTTTAATGTAAATTAAATGATAATATATATTAAGCAAGAACCCTAAGTAACCATTTAAATTAAATTAAATTGTAAGCAAATTCTTCCACACAAGTAAAAAAAAAACACAATGAAAACGAGTATAAATTAAAATATATTTTAAATTTTACCTATATACAATGGATAAAATACACGCATAAATTAAGATATATAATAAGCTCAAAAACACTATATAGCTGAAGAATATTTAAATTCACACAAGCTTGAGGAATATTTGCTCTCATTTGAAAAATTATGTCAGATTAATTGCTCAAGCTCTTAACTATCTCTTCATTCAATAATAAATGAAAATTTGAGGGATTATGTTCTAAAATAAAAATTTGAATCGAAATATCTCAAGAGTTAGGTTAGTAGCTCGACGGACTTAATAATTTATTACTGAAGTAAATTTACTTCGATGAATTAATTTTTTGAATGTTAAAATTATCAAAGTGCTAATTGCAACGCATTCGTATAGTTTAAGATTTTTCTCAAAATAAAGATTTAAATAGTAGATACATTTTCGAAAAATCTGTAAAAATTAAGAAAAATATTATAAAAATAGAAATAAAATATTTATCCACGCTAGTTCTGAGATAAAGTTTAAAATAACACTATCAGATGCAATTTCCACAAAATAAATATAAATTTATGAGCTCCCCTATTAGGATGATATGCCAGCTAATAAAGTTTCAAACCCAAAATAGCTAATCAGTTATTCCACGTCATCAAATACTGGGCTTACTATTATTTAGCCCATTTGACTCCTTTGTCCTTTTCAGAGGAGAAATTTCATTTTGTAGACCCAAAAACATTAAAAATATCCAGAATAGACCCTTCTTGTTAAAAATATCTAAAACTGGACTTTTGACCCAAAATCGGACAAAAATACCCTTCAGCTTATTTGTAGAGTATTTTAGAGATTTCAACTCAATACAATATAACGAAAATTACTAACAAAAAGATGAAACAGTTGAAATGACATCATTTGTGTTGTGTTGCATATTTGACTTGGGTTCAAAACCCAACTATGCAACTTTTATGTTTTTATTTTTTTTATGTCTTTAATTTATATAATGGCTCTTTTATATAATTAATTGCTCATAATACTATACAAACAGTTTATTTTAGACTAAAAACTTAATATTTAAATAACTTTTATAGTCGTTTTTTGTGTTAAAATTATTTTTTGATCGAAAAAACATAAGTTCGTCAAAAATCTGGAAATTGGTTGAAGGTCATCGTACGACATCGTACACCAAGTTGAAGGCCATCGTACGCCATCGTACGACGGTATACGATGTCGTACGATGACCTTCAACCAATTTCCAGATTTTTGACGAACTTATGTTTTTTCGATCAAAAAATAATTTTAACACAAAAAACGACTATAAAAGTTATTTAAATATTAAATTTTTAGTCTAAAATAAACTGTTTGTATAGTATTATGAGCAATTAATTATATAAAAGAGCCATTATATAAATTAAAGACATAAAAAAAATAAAAACATAAAAGTTGCATAGTTGGGTTTTGAACCCAAGTCAAATATGCAACACAACACAAATGATGCCATTTCAACTGTTTCATCTTTTTGTTAGTAATTTTCGTTATATTGTATTGAGTTGAAATCTCTAAAATACTCTACAAATAAACTGAATGGTATTTTTGTCCGATTTTGGGTCAAAAGTCCAGTTTTAGATATTTTTAACAAGAAGGGTCTAATCTGGATATTTTTAATATTTTTGGGTCTACAAAATGAAATTTCTCTTTCAGAGACCAACATCCCGAAAATACCCTTTTGAAACACCTAAACAACCACATTGACCAAAGGCTGTTTATGTAAATCGACCAATAATTACTTAGCGATAAACAAATAAAAACAAAAGAATTAACATTTTTGCATGTCGCTTGTGACGAACGTCCTTCCGAGCGTTTATTTATTTATTTTTTAATGTTTTTCCTAAACTGTTAGACAATTTTGCATTTCCCTAATACATCTTTAAAAAGTTAACAAATTACGTGCAACGTAGGCGAAGATAGAGATTTAAAATATGAAATTTATTTCTAAAATTTTATGGCACACTCTAATAATTTTCACAAAAGTAAGCGTTGCAAATTGACGATGTTTGATTATCTAAATATGAATTTTTACTACGACATGAGAGCTTCCTTCCCAAATCGCGGTTTTGTATTATTATTTGATTTATTGTTTTTTTCAATATAATCAACGTTTTAACCAATTTTATTTATACGCAAATAATTTTGTAAATAATTTTAAATAAGTATTTATACAACATTTATACAACAATTTTATTTAAATAAATATTTATGCAAATATTTATTTGGCCAACAAGATTAAATTTTGAGTCTACAAATTACACAATTAATCTATATAATACTTTGTACTTCATCGTTTAATTGATATGCACAAGATAAGCCATTATTTTATATTCAATATATGTCATTAACAACATAAATAATAAAAACATGTTTTATTAAATTTAAATATTTTAATAACATAATATTATAAATTATGGCTTAACGATAAATACGTACAATAATATAATATAAATTGTACGTGACTATTATGCCTAAAAGTCTTCACCACACAAAGAGCAATGTGCCGTTAAATAAAATGTACCATATCATGCAATAAAGTTCCGAGCAATTTAAAAGACATTAATTGAACTTACATTAACTGATATTTATATTTTATTTAGTGTAATATTGACACTGCATGTAAGTATTAGAGTTTTTGGAGAATTGTAAATTCTATTTATATAAAGTTTAATTAAATTATAAATTATATAAGACAGAGTAGAGAGAAGCGAGTAAATCGAAAGGAAGAAGAAGAAGAAGAAGAAGAAGAAGCATCGATAGTATCGAAGCTCACTGATTTCCATTTCCATTTTCCAACTTCTTCTCAACGAACTCTCACCAGACTTCGGAAGAGCTTCCGAGCTTAGGTAAGCGAGTTCTTGTCTGAGAAAATGTAGTTAATTTGAGGAGTGTGATTCTCGGAGTCTTAGTTTTTGGTTGTCTCATTTCTTCTTGCGGATTTTGATTTTAGTTATGGAACATTTAATAACTGTTTGGATACTCGGAGCTGCGAGCGATTCGCAGTGAAAGTTCCGGCGAAAGAGACTGAATCGGGATCCGAAAAGTATCTGCGGCGAGGTTGTGAAGAATTGATTTGGTTCGGAGGTTGATCCTGAGTGATATAGATAGATAGATAGATAGAGAGAGCTTTTGGAATTTTTCTCCTCAAATTTTGGGGTTTTTTAGGCGTAGTTACCAAAGTTTCTGTCTTTCCTCGGAAACTAAGAAGAATGATCTCTTCTTTGCAACTAATTATACTCTTTTACTCATGTATGTTTGTGTTATTTATTGGTTTCAGAAAGATAAAACGACATGGCCAATGCATCTGGTTTTTTCACGGCTCCTTCAATCCCGAAACTGAGGATTCAGACTCCGATTGGGATTTTTCGATCCGGATTCTGCTATTCGAGGATTTATTGCTCAGCCACCATTGAAGGCTCAGACAAGAGTGTCTCTCCTTCCCAATCTCGACATTTAAGGTATGTTTCAATTGGAATCGAAGAACGTGTCACACAATAATTCTAGTTACTAGCCATATAAACATGTAGTATGTTGATAATAGCGAACTTTTAGTAAATAGTCAATAATATTTGGACCAATATAGCCTAAATTTTTTGAATTGCACAAAAATGACTGCAAATGACTGACAACGAAGGGCAATTCGGTCTATAATTTATTGTAAACGACTGGCACGTTAAGCATATTGGCTATTTACAACATATTTAAAGAACGTGTGGCTATTTCTGAATTCCTTATGTTTATGTTCGCTAAAGACCCAATTTTGTTATAATAGTCTCGAGTCTCTGTATGGGGTTATCGAGTATTCAAGATAATTCTTTGAGCTTCGCGTTCGTTTGTTTGATTTTTTATTGCGAAAGGCTTGTGAGTCAAGGATGCAAGCTAGTTGGGTGTGGATCATCGGTGCCGAGCCTGAAGATTTCGAACGACGATCTTTCGAAGATCGTCGATACGAACGACGAGTGGATTTCTGTTCGCACCGGGATCCGAAACAGACACGTCTTATCAGGTTCGTTGATGAAAAACTCGTGAGTGAATGTTCGTACGGACTGGTTAGAGTTTCTCTCAACTGTTAGCAAAAGTATAAGTGTGAGTCCAGATAATCATAGAGATTCTTGGACTGGAAGTAAAAACTTCTCTAGCATTAGTCTTTCTTATATTTTCTATTTTAAAATGGACATCGATTTATAAATTAACAGTGAGTCTTTATAAGGAAGAGGAATAAGATTTTGAGAGAATTTCGTTAGCAAAGAGTTGAACCGATATTATTTTTATGATATGTCTCTCTTCCGCACTTACAGTATCATCGTATATATCGTCTATATTTGTATGGACTTCTTTCTGTGCGATAAGAACTATTTTCAACTTTTTTTATTATTTTTTTTCGGGAATCTCAGGGAAAGATAGTCTTATAAACTTATCGGTGGAGGCGGCTGAGAGAGCTTTGGAGATGGCTCAGGTCCACCGTGATGACGTGGACCTCATCTTGATGTGTACTTCCACGCCCGAAGACCTTTTCGGAAGCGCTCCTCAGGTTTTTTTTATATTATTATTTTGATAGCTCTATTTATTTATGATCTTTATTATTTGAATATTAGTTCAATTATATTTTTTTTCGGGGGGAAAATGGGCAGGTACAAAAGGCGCTCGGATGCAAAGGAAACCCGTTGGCTTACGATATTACGGCTGCGTGCAGCGGATTCATGTTGGGTCTAGTCTCCGCTGCTTGTCACATCAGGGGTAAAATAGACTTTTTTCTCTCCTCATTCTTCAACAGCTGAAACGTGTCTTTCTATATATAAGGGTTCAAATTGAGTATATAGCCATATTTCCACGGATTTACACTCTTACATTGACGTAATATCCAATCTTTTTATTTTAAAAACGAAAGGGCAACCCAGAAATGTCACGTCATGTTTGTGGCTATATTACAAAATAAGCTCGTTGGTTACGTAAATTTGCGTAAATATGTTAAATATAGGAGGGGGTTTCAAGAACGTTTTGGTGATTATTGCGAAAATGCATCTTTAAGTATACATATCCAAGGGTCCAAATTGAGTATATAGCCATATTTTCATGGTTTTACACGCTTAAATTGACGTAAACATCCTTCCCTTTATTTCAAACAAAAGAGCAAACCAGAAATGTCTCGTCATGTTTTGTGGTTAACATTACCAAATTTTTACCAAATAAGCTTGCCAGTTAGTAACTTTGTGTGAATATGATAAATACAGGAGGGGGTTTCAAGAACGTTTTAGTGATCGGTGCGGACGCTCTTTCTCGGTACGTCGATTGGACAGATCGAAGCACTTGTATTCTCTTCGGAGACGCCGCTGGTGCCGTTCTTCTTCAGGTACGTCTCGTTTCTGTTCTCAAAACTCGAATTCACTTCAAAATTTACGTATCAAAATAAAGAACGAACAAGAGTGGTAAACAAATTTATTTCCGTGCAGGCTTGCGATAGCGAAGAAGACGGTTTGCTCGGGTTCGACTTGCACAGCGACGGTGATGGCCAAAGGTCTATTCTCCGTTCGATTCTAGACTATAAAACGAAATACCCATTTTCGAATCTCTCAGAAGAAAAAGAAAATACAATTTTTTGCAGGCATTTAAACGCGAGCATGAGGGAGTTAGAAGATAAGGAAAAAACGGGGACAAACGGATCGGTGGTTGACTTTCCTCCGCGGCCATCTTCGTACTCTTGTGTTCAGATGAACGGAACGGAGGTTTTCCGGTTTGCTGTGCGGTGCGTTCCTCAGACCATTGAAGCTTCTCTCGCCATGGCTGGCATTTCCTCTTCCGACATCGACTGGTTGCTTCTCCATCAGGTACGCCTGAAATCCCACCGGAAAAATACAGGACTAGTTTTTTGATTATTTTTGCGATTAGTTTCGGAAAATAACTCGAGCTATGAGTAGATAATTTGCTCATAGTACCACCATTTATTTAGTTTTATCTCATTTTCCACCAAAATAGTAATTTCGTCGAAAACGTCATTAACCTGAGTGAAGAAATATATCCTTCACTTTTGTATTATCCTTTATCAAAGTTGTGTGAAGATGTAAAAAGAAATTGAGTCAAGAATAATATAGCATTTTTTACACTCTGAGTTAGTGTCATTTCAGGGGAAATTATCTGGTGAAAAATGGAGAAAAACTTGTCTTTTGTTTGTTTTTGCGATTAGTTTCGGAAAATAACTTGCACTATAAGTAAATAATTTGCTCAAAGTAACACCATTTATTAAATGTTATCCCATTTTCCACCAACACACTAAATTCATCCAAAATGCGACTAAACCCGACTGAGCAAATACTATACTATCCTTCACTCAATGTTTTTCTGAATCCTTAATCAAAGTTGGTGTGAACTTGTAAACGAAAAATTGAGTGAAGGATAATATAGCATTTGCACACTCGGGTTTGTGTCAGTTTACGTGAAACTAGTATTTTTGCGGAAAGTGATAAAACGTTTTAGTAAATGGTGATACTTAACGCGAGATTAATAAATGGTGATACTTTACGCTAAATTAGTATTCTTTTAATGGAAAATTAGGATTTTTTTTAAGTAAATGGTGATACTTATAAGCAAATTCTCCTATAGCATGGGATTTTGATTGAATATATTTGCAGGCGAATCAGAGGATCTTAGACTCGGTGGCGACGAGATTGGAAGTTGGTGAAGATCGAGTGATATCAAACCTCGCAAATTACGGAAACACGAGCGCTGCTTCGATTCCGTTGGCTTTGGACGAAGCCGTCAGAGCCGGAAAAGTCAAATCCGGTCAAACCATCGCCGCTGCTGGATTCGGGGCCGGTCTCACTTGGGCCTCAGCTATTCTCAGATGGCGTTGACATTTTTTTATTTCTGTGTTACTGTTTTTTTTTTTTTTTTTGGCAGTTCTCTGTTTGACCCAGAACCCGGAATAGTTTTTTTTTTTTTTTTTTTTGAATTTTTGACCTTTTCCTTTAATAAAAATTGCTGATTTTCTTTTTCTTTTCCCCTCAGAGCCATAATATTTTTAGCTTCAATTCTTGCAGCACAAGCCACTTTAAATTACCGTGAAGAAAAACATGTATGATACAGTTTCCAATATGTATTGAAATTTTATATATGTTTAGTTTGCGAGATTAAGAATATTTATAGTCCACGAACCTGAAATCACACGTCACAGATTCAATTAAAAGTATTTAGCAACATTCAAATTGATATCAATGCAACGAGAGTACACACATTTGTTTAAATATTTTGTTAAAAGTTTGAAACTTAAAGCCATTTTACAAATTAATTAGTTTCAGATAATTTTTTATAATTGTTTTAGCTTTTGGATAATTGCTCAAAATTTAGTTTCTTAACAGGTAACGCAAATCTCTCTTCCAAACTTTATTTTTTAGTTAATTGAGAGAAATTTAGCTCAAAACGTGTGGAATGTAGTATTTACTGCATTTACAAGGAGTCTTGACCAAAGCTACGATATCGATATTCTGATTTTTCGGGTATACCGATTATTATTTTATAAAAATATCTGTCGACAATACCAATAATTTATTATTGATATAATGAATACCGGCTACGACAAAAGTCGTATAACTATTACATTTAAAATAATGTAAATTATATATTTAAGTCATAAAATTAAATAATAACAAATTAAATATTAGATATTTATAACAAACAATAAATTTAAAAATAATTTTCAAATGTTAAACATTAACGACTCAAAATCATCCAAAAGTCTACTATCGATAAAAATTAAAAACTCGACATAATTTAAAATATATATCGATATTGGTACCGAAATTTTGATTTTTCTTTGTTTGAGGTTACCGAAGTTTTGATTTTATAAGTATAGAGTAGGTATTTTGAACCTTGATATTAAGGAAGTATATATATTTATATAAATTACTATGAATTATGAAGTGCAATTTCTAAGAATTAAATCGATAAAAATCCATCTCTGAAACGCGTGGGCTTTAGGCCCAAAAAAGTGATCAGTATATTGGGCTTACTCTTTAGCCCATTTCAGTCTTTCGTACCTTCAGAGCAACATCCCGAATTGTCGAAAACACCCTCTAGAAACGCCTAAACAATCATATTAAGTAAAGGCTGTTTCTGTAAATCAACCAGAAAATATTACTGAATAAGAAATAATAATAATAAAAACAAAAACAGAGAAAAGAAATAAGAAAAAGGAAATCCCTTAATCTTCTTCTCCAAACAAATACTTTCAATCGTCTCTTCTTCTTCATCCTCTTTTTTTGAAAAGAAGCTTTTCGAATTCGCCAACTCTGAAATCGCAGAAGAAGAAGAAGAAGAAGGAGGAGGAGAATTCGTGTGAATCATCGGAATGGGAGGTTCAACGGAGACGAAGTTTCTTCAAGAGCTGGTTCTGTACGCGGCGAGCGCTGCGCTGAGTTGCTTGGTGCTTTTCGCGGGACTCAGACACTTGGACCCGAACAGAGAGGCCTCGAAGAAAGCCTTGGAGCACAAGAAAGAGATTTCCAAGCGATTAGGTCGTCCTCTCATCCACACCACTCCTTACGAGGTATTGCTTTGCTTGATTGGAGCTTCTGTTTTGGGGAATTTTTTAGGTCGTTAGGGTTAAGGATGATTGGAATTTAGGTGTAGTTGAATTAGAATTCCAGATTTTTTACTTCTGTTTGTAACTGTAGGGTTTGCTTCGTTACGATGTATTGCTTGATTATAGTTTCTGTTTTGGGGAATTTTTGTGGTAGTTAGGTTTATGGATGATTGAATTTAGGTTTAGTTGAATTAGAATTCCGGTCTGTTGACTTGTGATTGTAACTGTAGGTTTTGTTTCGTTAATTTTTTGAGTATATTGTGTAGGTTATTTTTTTTTCCTTCTTCTAGGGCTTTGATTGTGGAAACTGTATAACGTTCTGTTGAAACAAATAAAGTCTTCTTAAAACTCTACAAACCTTACAACTAGAAAGCACTGGACTTTAATCTATCAGACAAGTATATGATTGGTGATTATTATTATGTTGAACCATAGATTGATATGTTAAGGAAATTGGTTTCATTTGCTGTGGATTTGGTTTGTTGTTAAATTGATTTTATATTTACAATATTGCTTTTTCTTATCTATAATAGGACGTGATTGCGTGCGATGTTATAAACCCGGATCACATCGAGATCGAGTTTAACTCGATCGGTGGACTTGATGCGATCAAGCAAGCTCTGTATGAACTTGTGATTCTTCCTTTACGGAGGCCTGAACTGTTTTCTTATGGAAAGCTTCTCGGTCCGCAAAAAGGGGTTTTGTTGTACGGACCTCCCGGTACTGGAAAGACCATGCTTGCCAAAGCTATCGCGAAAGAATCTGGGGCTGTTTTCATCAACGTGAGGATTTCGAATCTCATGAGTAAATGGTTCGGTGATGCACAGAAGCTCGGTGAGTTTCCTGTTTTGAAATATTTGGTGGGTAATTGTTTTGAAATGTGTTCGTTTAATCCGAGAGGGAACAAAGTATATAAGTATATTCTTGATATTTTGGCTCGAGAAGTCCCTGAAATATTATGTGCTTTGCATTTTTGTCCTGGTACTAGACCGAAATGGTCTTCAAACTTTTGCTTTTGAGTTCTTTTTTCTGAAATAAATTGATTCTTTTATTATTATATTCAACAGCTAAACAACACTAAACATATGTAGAAATTTATTGTTTTATAATCTAAAAAGTATTATGAAGATAACATCTTTTTTAATTGTACGTAGAATATCTCACTCTTATAATCATTAGTGTTTAACTTTGACTTAGTATTTTGAGCATATCAGTAATCACTAGTTTCCTTTAAACTCTTAACAAATTTCTTTAGCTAACACATATTGCGTTATTTAGGTGTTTAATATTTATCCAAAAATGCTATCTTCTTGTTTAATGTGTATAAAATGACTATAACTTTGTACAATCAGTACATCTTATCTAACAAAACAAAGTTATTACTTTTTGGCACCAAATGACTCACATTATAGTTTGCGATAAGAGCCTATTTTCTGTTAAAGCAAGTCAAGTATAATATCATATGGTTCTGAACTTGAACAAACTGTTTATATTTCTGTTTGAACAAATTTCTTTATCTAATGTATGTTATGTTGTTTAGGTGTTTAATATTTGTATAAAATGTTATCTCCTTTTTAATGTAAATAAAATAACTTTATACGATTAATACTTCTTATCTAACATAAAGAATTATTACTTTTTGGCACCAAATGACTCACATTATATTTTGCGATAAAAGCCTATTTTCTGTTTAAGCAATTCGATTATAATATCATATTTTCTGAACTTGAATTCATACACTGTTACAGTCGCTGCGGTCTTTAGCTTGGCATATAAACTCCAGCCTGCTATCATCTTCATTGATGAAGTTGACAGCTTCTTGGGTCAGCGACGGAACACCGATCACGAAGCCATGACGAACATGAAAACCGAGTTCATGGCTTTATGGGATGGTTTCACTACCGATCGTGAGTCTTTTATTTATTTCCCCGTTTATGTATGATACACGCTTAGCAATTAAGATTATTTAATTACTATTTTCGAAATAATATTTATCATAATAATTAGGATTTTTAGCAGTATTAGAATTTTGTAATTAAGTCCAATTAAGAAAAGCATATTTGTAACTCAAGACCTACTTATAAATAGGTCTTCGATCATTAATGAAAAACAAGCCTCCAACTAATAACTAACTTAATCTCCCTCAAGAACGAGAAGAGATTAGGTTTCTGTGGAGTTCTGAAATTCCTATTTTCAGCAATTAAACAAAACAGCTCCCATCACGAGATCTCAATCCCTGGTTCATATCAATGTATCACCCATTTAGTTTTTTTTTTTTTTGGAAGTAAATTTTTTTATTGCATATTGTTCGAAACAGAGAATGCTCGGGTTATGGTTCTCGCTGCAACTAATCGTCCGTCGGAGCTCGACGAAGCCATTCTCCGGCGGCTTCCTCAGGCCTTTGAGATCGGAATACCCGACAGCAAAGAGAGAGCGGCGATACTGAAGGTGATTCTGAGAGGAGAGAAGGTCGAAGAGAGCATCGATTACGACTTTGTCGCGAGATTATGTGATGGTTACACGGGCTCTGATCTTCTCGAGCTTTGCAAGAAAGCAGCTTACTTTCCCATCAGAGAGTTGCTGGACCTGGAGAAAACGGGAAAACGAGCTTCTGTAAGTATACCATATTTTCTTTATTTGATTTTAATGATGTTTTCTTCCATTTTACACCATGCCCATTTTTCATATTTTTATTAAAGGGAATATAAGTGAACACCCACTTTTTTTCTTTCAATTCCAGTTAAAATGTTGCCCATATTTTGAGTGTTTCTTAACATTAATACCCATTTTATAAAAAAGAAAATTTTCTCGTATCAAAATGACGTTAAGTCAAATTCGTGGTGGAAATTGTTGTAAATGGGACTAATAGGTATGCATTGGTAGTAACTCTATTGTCTCGGTGTACATAATAAAGACCATTTCTAGTATAAAGTGGTCACAAGCCTAACTAAGAGATTTTTCCATAACGAGACTCGTTATGCTTATTTTGACTTAACAATTAGAGTGCGAAAACTCTAGGACTAGAACAAGGTTAAGAGCAAATATATAATGGAATCACTGTTCTAAACTTGTGTTAGCTATACGAGAGCGGATTCATTATCTATATGAATATTGTGTTTCTTATTATCAATATTGTCTATCGTTTCAGGATCCGAGACCTCTTTCGCAGGCAGACTTAGAAAGAGTATTGTCAACATCACGAAAGACAAAAGTTGCAGCGAGCGAGTACAGCGGATTAATGTCTGAATCTTCTGGTTGGTCGATGAACGGCGATGCAGGGGATAATCCAGTTCAAGCCGCCATTAACGAGATCTCCAAAATCTTCGCAGCTTCTCATGTCTTGAATCGTCAACCCGATTCTTCTTCTTCCCCGGACGATCAGTAAAGTCAACTTACTCTCTTCGAACCCTTTTTTTTTATTCTTATTTTCGGTTTATTCGTTTCGACGCTATAGATATAATACTATTTTGTAGCTGTAACACTTAGTCCCTTTTCTTAGTTTGTTTATCTGAAATTCAGACTTGCAATATTTATATTTATTTTTGAATACATATATATTAATTGGGTGTGGCATCATTGTTGTGTGCCTACTTAGTTTTGTCAACACCATTGTTGAGTTCACATCACATGGTCACCCATCAATTTTTTCTTCTATTTATTTATTTATATATATACATATTTTTTTTTTTGCTGCAGAGAGGCAATGATTAAAGATCATTTAAGAAACAAGCTGTCAAGTTTTATTTTTATAAATTTATTGAGGCTCTTTAATTGCTTGGAGCGAATCAAAAGCTGGCCAAATAAAGTTTGCTTATTGTTATTGATTGTTATGGTCCTTTTTTGTGAAAAAAAAACATATTTTTGCAGCATAAATCAGGACCACAAACAAGTTCTTCACCAAAACCAGCTGTTTGTTTTTGGGAAGAAAGAAAGTTGTAGAACAAATAGTTTTGGGTTTTTTTTCAGAATTGGAAAATAGCTAAAAAAAGGGTTTGAAAGCACAATGTCATTGCAACATGTTTTATGACTTTCCAACTTAAAGAAGAGACCATATGTTTTCAAACAGTGGGGCTTTGATGATAAATAAACCACTCACTTGAAAGTTGAAAGCACTTTTTTTTATTTCATTCAGTAAATGACAATTATTTTAATATTATTTCAATTTTTTCTGGGATTTATATGTCATTGGATTGAGATTTTTTTTGTATTTTTTTCTGGCTACTGAACTATCAAATCTAAGCAGTATTACAAATATGGTTAATATGGATGAGATTGACATTTCTATGGCTGAATTCAAGTCCCTGATTTTTGTGATAATAATGCACTGTATATTGCTTGGTTAACAAGCTTCACATTTCTTGTGGGTGTAAACCGTGTAAGTCTGTAAGATTAACGAAGTATGAATATTAAAAACAAATAAAATAACTAAAATATTTAACACAAAAGTCCAAACTAATGAGCAAAGCCATGACCATTGTTTTGTTATTTTAAGCGTGTTCTTCATTGTTGAAAATTTCACTTGGGAAAATGCACTTTTTTACTTCTTCAAATGTCAAGTGTTACATAAGATGACAATTGACAAATATAAGTATAAATAATAATTAAGAAATTAACTTCTCTGTTTCTATCACTTTTGGTCAGCTTTCACGTACGAGGCAAAATTTTATTTTTAAATAATCATAATCGGCATAATGGTATCTCATTTTAAATAGATTCCACGCGAATTAAAGTTCAATAAAGTCTGCGTGGCAGCAATGCTTGATAAAAGTTTGGTGAGCGTTAGGCTTATTTAATTAATGACACGTCAAGTCACGAATATATTTTGATTTGGATATTTAAATTATCTTTGAGAATTTTCCAAACATTCTATATCTCCCCTTTTTTAAAATTAACACTTTGTATTAAGATATTGAAAACAAATTGTGACCATCGTACGTACGTGCGAAAATGTTATAACTATTGCAAGACAACAAATATTTTGTATTAATTAAGCAAAAGTAATGATAATTCAATACTAAACAATTCTCATAAATTCAGCGCCGTTTGTGCCAAAATAAATCAAATCAAATCCGGTACACCATAATAACCAATAGTCTCTTTACAACTCGATCAAACAAAAACTAAAAATAAATTATTTGAAATTCTGTTTTTAACGTGTAATAAAATTTTATTATAATATATATATATATATATATATATATATATATATATATATACACATATAACAGAATTTTGATTTGGATATATCTGATTTTTTTCTCTTATTACATATATTTCATAATAAATTTATCACTTATAAATACATAATTTAAAATTGTTATGGCAGGTATATTCTAAAATTGAATTTAGGTAATTTGATGCCAAAGGTCCACAACAAACAATTTTGAAACATGTGTACCGGACTAAATGAAAATAATATTCGGATAATAAGTATTGTATTAAATAATTAGAAAAGCAAAATAGTAAATAAAAGCGGGCTCATCATTCATTCATTCATTTTGATTGGTGAGGAATAATTAATTATGGTCCAACTCCATCCATTTATACTCTCTCCAGTCACGCTTTCACAGCCTGAAACCAAAACTATCTTTCCTCTCATTTTCTTCTCATCCTTATACATATACTGACGTATATACACGTATATAAATAAATATGTATAGGCCACCGAATATCTTTGACACAACAGCCATGGCTTTGCTCTTCTACTCGTTGCTTTCTTTGAGCTTTGCTTTCTTGATTGCTATAATCTTCTCGAAGACTAACCTGATTCTGATTCTGGTTCGATCATGGCGATCTTTCACCGACTTCTTCCACTTGTACCAGCTCTACAAAGTCCCTCAGTTCGCCGACGAAAATCAGCTTCAAGAGAATCGCCTCTACCGCCAAGTCTCTGCCTATCTCGCCTCTCTCTCCTCCGCCGAGGATTCCGATCTCCTCGACCTAGTTCCCGGCCAGACTTCAGGCGAGGTGTGCTTCCGCATCGGAGTCGGAGAAACCGTCCGAGACGAGTTTCTCGGCGCGAGGCTGACCTGGACGAGCCTTTCTGTGAAGGATAATGGAGGAGTTAGGGCTTTCGTGCTTCGGATTCGCCGGAACGATCGGAGGAGAGTTTTCCGGCAGTATCTTCAGCGGATCCAGACGATCGGAGACGAAATCAGGCTTCACGTTGTCTCCGGCGCGAGGCGGTGGATTCCGGTTCCGGTATCGAATCCGGCGAGCTTTGACACGGTTATCGTGGAGCCGGAGATCAAGACCAGAGTCATCTCCGATCTTGAACTTTTCTTGAAGTCCAGACAATACTACCAGAGAATCGGAAGAGTCTGGAGACGGAGTTACCTCCTCTCCGGGGCCTCCGGCACCGGAAAAACCAGCTTCGCCGCCGCCATGGCCAAGTTCCTCCGCTACGACGTCTTCGATCTCGAAATCACCGGCGATCACTCCGATCTCAAGGCTCTAATTCTACAAACCACGCCGAGATCCGTGATCGTCGTCGAAGATCTCGGCCGTTTGATTCCCGCCGGAAACTCTTCTCCGGCCAGCCTCGCGGCGGTGGTGAGCTTCATGGACGGGATAATCTCGCGCTGCGGAGAGGAGAGAATAGTAATCTTTACGATCAACGGCAAAGATAAGGAGAAGCTCGATCGGACGGTGATGAGACCCGGTCTCATCGACGTTAACGTGTACCTGCCCTTATGCGATAACTTCTCGGCCTTTAAAAACTTGGCGAGCACTTACTTGGGCCTCAAGGAACACAAGCTGTTCCCTCAAGTGGAAGAGATCTTTCAAACTGCTGGGCCGGGTTTTCTCAGCCCGGCCCATATCGGGGAAATAATGCTCTCCAACCGTGGCTCTCCGAGTCGGGCCCTGAAGTCCGTCATCACGGCGTTACAATCCGGGTCGGGTCGTCTCAGCAACAGCAATTCTAGCCGATCCGTGGAAGAACCGAACGGTTCAGTTTTCAGCCGTGACGGGATTTCGACCGTGAAGGAGTTTCGGAAGCTGTACGGGCTTTTGAAAATGGGAAGTCGGAGGAAGGAAGAGTCCGTTTTGGATTCGGATTCGGGTTCGGGTCGGAAAGAAGTATTGAGACAGCTGTCATGAACACGATTTAGTTTGTTCAATAGTGATTAGTGTAGACTGTAGAATATTTACACGGAGAAAATTATAGTCTCATGAAGCTGATTGTTTAATTGTTTACTTTAATATTTTTTTTGTGTACACTTAGTTTTACAATTTTTTTATTTTTGACATATCCGTTTTTTGTAATTAGCTCTAAGATAAACTAGAATACAATTTATTTTATTTTATTTTTTGGTGTAGTATGAAATGACGACATGGATAGATTGGTTACTCATTATATAGTTGAAATTTTGTTGCAAGAATGACTCAAACATTTAACTTTATTCAACGCATTGAAAAAGAGCGTTGATGAGGTATTTGCGTGGAATTTATTTTGCATGAGGTTCAATATTTGTAAATCAGCAAGTTGAATACGAGATTAATTAGACTCGTATACTTATTTGAATTTGTTAAGTACTTATCCGCTAATTATATTTATTCCACAAGTTAGCGTTATCTTACGAGTCTTGTTAACTACTAAATACGCCTACATATTACACACGCAAAGTGACTTATATAATCAAAATAAGAAGCTAGAGAAAAGTATACTAAGTTTTTACTAGTATAAATTTCATTAATTTAAATAGATATTTTTCATAAAGTTCATCGATTGTCCTAGCAAAAATCAGAATTCCTTATAAATTATTCCAAAAATATGTCCTCAAGAATCGCACAAAAAAATAATAACAATTAGTTAAGAATTAAAACGAAATGATTTTAATTTATTTGAGGATCTTTTTATCGCAATTGCACAAAACACGATCAAAATAACCTATCGGAAAAGAGATATGCTATCCATAAATTTGAATAGATAATCGAGTATTATTGAATAAATATCAAGAGAATTCCAAAAGAGACATAGATAAAGAAAACAATTGATTGCAATAAGTAAAGACATTTTATAACCAAACTTTTCCACTGCAAAAAGTCATCAACTAGTCACAATATATGGTTTTAAAAAAAATAAGATATATGAATATTATAATTAGAGTTGATTTGCATACGTGTTACACTTTGAGGGTCGATCCTAACTAACTACGAATAAAATTAAACAAAAAATTGTCGAATATGAGATACATTAAGAGAATGATATATATCGACGTAATAATTATATTTTTAAATATTTAAAATAATATACAAGACATCAGATTCAAATTATAAAAATTGTCAAATTCAAATAATAAACTTAAAAACAACTTTAATAAATATCAATATCATGATATGTAGCCGTATACTAATATCGATAACAAAATTTTAATTTCGGGGATGTATCGTGTTATACTCTGTGAGTATTTTAAATCTTGATCTAACAAACTACTTCGAAGATTTTGTAGGAATAAAATAAAAAAGGCCTAAAATGACAAAAAAAATATACGACTTGAATTCGAAGATGAAATAACTGTAATTTTTAGGACAACGTTTTTGGACAAAGCTTGAATTTTTTTGAAGTTTCGGGCTATTTTAGAAATAAAATAAAAAGTTTAATATCACGTGCAATACACGTGGTCACGAGTTTACCGAGTTAGCGTTTTGCTTTCGCTACAGAAACGACGAGTCTTCGTTCTTCCGGATATTCCCAACTAACTATCAAACAAACCACAGATCGATCGATCGATCGATTGATCGCCGATAAATTTCTCTTCGTCTTCTTCTTTCTATGATTCATCGCTAAAATCAATCATCTAACTCGTCAATTCTGAATCTAGGTTTCACTCATTCACCTCCAGCCGCTAAGGTGCGTCGAATTCCTCACTCTCCAAACGAATTCAAAGGTTTTCGATGACACCGAACTTCAATTTCAGTGTGTTCTTTTTTTTGCTGTTGCATTTTCGCTGATTTAGTTTGATCTCGATTTGCTTGAGCTATATGATCCTCGTTGCATGTATGTGTGCGATGCTGTTCGGAAACGACTGTGTGTATAGTGGAAATGGGATATTTGGGCAAATGTGGGTTTTGTGATTTTTCAGAACTGAGAAATTATTGTTACTTTTGTTATTAATTAAAGATTAAAATGATTT
Source organism: Urtica urens (assembly GCA_958296335.1). NCBI lineage: Eukaryota > Viridiplantae > Streptophyta > Magnoliopsida > Rosales > Urticaceae > Urtica > Urtica urens. The sequence continues at coordinate 18,571,611 of OY282530.1, read as the reverse complement.
TTATTGCTAGGGATTCACGCTCGTGGAGATTGGTTGCTGATTTTGATATCATATGCGTATATCAAGTTAATCTGGAACTGGCTTTTAACATGTTTATCTTTTTATTTTCTCCTCAGATTACTGTGGGAGTGAATTTATAGGATTCTTGCTTTAGCACCAATAATATGGTAAGATCACACAAAATCTGCGTGATTGCCTGGTTTCTCTCTTGCAACCATTATGTCATCTGATTTCAAAGAAATTTGTTTCATTGATCCTCCTCAGAACTATTTAATGGGAGCTTTCAAGCCCTCTTGCGGCGTTTCAGTCACGTTCTCCGATGGGAAGACTCGCAAGCAGGTAATCCAAATCTATACATGATATTTGGGTTTATATTTTCATTCCAATGAGGTTTTGAACACCGTGAATTTTCACTGTATGTGATTGCATCGTGTTTTAAGTTTGGTGTTTGCCTTTTGTTGTTGGTTTTGGAATAAGAGCTTCTATGATCCGTCTTCCTTTCGGACCCAGGGAGATTGAATTTAACTGTATATGTGTTTTTGACTTACAGATTCCATTTAAGAAGGAAAATGGTCAAACAGTTATGGTCCCACTATTTCAAAGTCAAGAGAACATATCTGGCAAGGTCTGTTTCGTTTTGTCAAATTTTTCTAGTCGTCGGAGTTCATAGGGTATATAACGTGATTTCTTTAAATTCACTCCAACATTTGCGGTGTCATATCTACAGATCTCTGTCGAACCTGTTCCTGGAAAGAAGGTGGAACACAATGGTATAAAAGTTGAGCTCCTTGGTCAGATTGGTAAGTTCTAGCTCAATTTTTTTATGTGGTCTAAGAATTACTTGGTATAGAAGAACGAATTAGAACTTGTTAGGAATGATGGTGGAAAGTACTTGGTTATGTGGTGCAAGAAATACTTGGTATAGAAGCCTCAGAACATCTTACAAATGGTGGTGAAAAAATGTTCGGGGCTCTAGTAAGTTTTAATTGTTCCAAGTGTTATTAATCGAGATAATATTGTTAGGGTATGTCATTGTTAGGTTGTATTTTGCTTTGGCCTTTCCAAAGATTTCTTTCTAATTTAATTTGAGTTTCTTATATAAAAAAATAGACATGTAGTGCTGTGGTACTATTGGCTTCATGTAACTCAGAAGGATTAAGTTCAGTGGTCATTAGATAGTTAAATTATTTATCATTTTACCAGTGTTTTGTCCATGCGCCGAATGATTTTCCTCCATATTCTAATATATTTACTTCCGCTTTGCAGAGATGTACTTCGACAGAGGCAACTTCTATGATTTTACTTCTCTTGGTGAGTGTGCTCTGACCTCTTGCCACTGTCCTTGGATAGTGTCCTTATATTCTCCTACAAGTTTTCAATATTTCGTTCAGTTTTTTAAAGCTACTAGGAATATATATGACAAGAAAATAATGACATCTCATCTCCGAGTTGAAAGTTGTCTTAATAAATTTCATTATTTATAATGAAATCAATTTCATAAGTAGCATTAGGATTTTGTCTGCGGGTTATTATGTTTGTCAATTTTCCATAAATGTCTAAAATACTTTTACCTATTCGTGCAGTCCGAGAACTAGATATCCCGGGAGAAATTTACGAAAAGAAAACTTTCCCTTTTGAATTTTCGACCGTTGAAATGCCATATGAAACGTACAACGGGGTGAATGTGAGGTTAAGGTAAACGAACAATCAAGCATGGCCCACATGTTTTAGTCACATAACCTCCTTGGCTGCTTCATTGATGGCTAAGACATGTCTGAGTCCAATGTACTCACGATAATACTTCCCATCTTTTATTTTTATTATTTTTTTACATTCTCAGGTATGTGTTGAAAACAACGATCAGCCGTGGTTATGGTGGTAGCATAGTGGAATACCAGGACTTAGTGGTAATATTTCTATTGTCTTTCACTCATATTTTTGATAGGTGTTATATTCACTTGCACAAAATAATATTATCATTGCCAACAAAGATCCAGGCTTGATAGATAACGTTCTTTCCGACATCCTTTGTTCTCAATTATAATGTTTTAAAGTCACTGCATGTAATAATGGTAAAAAAGTTAGGTAACTAGCCAACTAAAACGTTCGGAATTGTTATATAGCCAGCATTACGTGAATCTTAGTTAAATAGCCATAAAAATTATGTGGCATTCCTAGGCCCTTTCATTGAAATAAATGGTGTGATATCTACATCAATTCACCCATGTACATACAAGGACGTGGCTATTTATCTAAGATTTACGAAAACCTAATGGACCCAATTATTTTTGTTTGCGTATAGTGTTTCACTGCTTGGCTCTAAAGAACATTAATATTATCTTCAGGTTCGTAACTACTCCCCGCTTCCACCAATTAACAATAGCATCAAGGTAAGTGACTTATAAACCTTTTTGTTATTATCATATCCATCAATATGATCCCCGACAGACCATCATAATAATCCTTTTTCTTTCTTCAGATGGAAGTTGGGATTGAAGACTGCTTGCACATTGAGTTTGAATACAATAAAAGCAAGTAAGTTCTTTGAAATTTCCTTTTGACGATTCTTATGTTACAACTGAAATTGAGCTTTCAAAAGAGGAATGTAGAAAATATTCGGGCTACGACTTAGAAGTTAGGACATGTTATTTTTGTGCTGTTAAAGGACACATGTAATCGATTAGGTGTAAATACACAGGTATCATCTGAAAGACGTTATTATCGGGAAAATATATTTCCTCCTAGTAAGAATCAAGATCAAGAATATGGACCTGGAAATCCGGCGCCGAGAGTCTACAGGGGCAGGATCTAATACCCATGTCGAGACCGAGACGCTGGCTAAGTTTGAATTGATGGACGGTGCTCCAGTCAGAGGTGAGTAATTTTTTAAAGGGTTAATATAGTTACTAGTCATATAAACTATATGGGTTTTGGATTTAGCTCACGATTGGTAAATTGTTGGTTAAATGGCCGGCCCAAACCAGTTACAATATTTGGACCAATTTAACCCAAAAAATTTGCAACAAATTAACCAAAATGAAAAGGGCAAACCAGTAAGAAAATTTTGAAATAAGTATGCCACGTAAGCACGCTGGTTATTTACAACAAATTAACAAAACGTTGGCTAAATTCAAATCTGGTTATGTTTTTACGTTGGCTAATTACCCAAAAGAAAATTATAAATGTTTTTTTCTTAAATTATTTAAGGGTTTAAAATAACATTTATTTTCACATTTGAAAAACCCGTGTCCCATCATCAGGTGAATCAATTCCGATCAGACTGTTTCTAAGCCCTTATGAGCTGACACCGACACACCGAAATATCAACAACAAGTTCAGCGTGAAGTATTATCTGAATCTTGTTCTTGTCGACGAAGAGGATCGGCGGTATTTCAAGCAGCAAGAGATCACTATTTACAGGTTGGAAGAAAATTCATGAACTCTCAGTGACCTCTAATGCTTTATTGTTCTTCGACTCGGACATACATTGAAATGCATCATCGCCTTCGGACTTTGGGGACATATTATTTTCGGCGATGAGCTTTCTTTCTTGACTTGCAAGTTTTTTATTTGAGAGGTTTGTGTAAATTGGTTAAGTCAGGAAGGGGAATTGGAGATTTGCTGAAATGGGTTTTATGCTAGAGAGTTTCTTAGTGAATGGTAATTGCATTTCAAGGTCTCATGGAAAATAGGAGGAGATTTTATGGTTTTTTTAACTCTTTAACCTCTCTTGAACAATACATGTTGTTTTGTGGAATAAATGAAAACACCTTGTGTAAATAATGGCACTATTTATGTTTGTATTGTTCAGCAGCTTTTATCATGTTGATGTGTTTACAATATCCATTTCAACAGGTCCGTAGTTTCTCTGATTTTACAAGTAAAGTTGGACGAAAGATTGAGATATAAATTTATTAAATTTACAATTTGAAATAAAATTGTGTAATTAGCTTAACAAATTTGGTTATAGTTAAAGTTTCGTTTTTGGAATGGGTGAGAAATCATATTAGACTAAATTAGTCTGGAAAAAATGATAAATAATAGGCTGGCTATTTAACAATAATAACGCTATTAATTACATTAACAATACTGTTGGCCAAGCCCAACAATTGGGCTTGGGCTTTTACTAAATAAACCAAGCCCAACAATTTCTCTTCCCTCCATTTCTCTTCTCCGTCTCCCTCGCTTTCTTTTCTTTCTTAATTACCGGAAGGAATGTTAAAAGCTGGTCGTCTTTACTCAAATAAGTCGCCGTTTCGGTGGCTAATATCTTCTTCTCCAATGGCGACGAAACGTTCTCTGATCCAGCCTTCGTTCTCAACGTCGGCGAAGAAGAAGAAAGCACCGGTCATCGGAACTCATAACGGAAGCTTCCACTGCGACGAGGCTCTCGCCTGCTTCCTCCTCTGCCGCACCGGGAAATTTTCCGACGCTGAAGTCGTTCGGACTCGTGACCTCAAGGTTCGCTCTCCATGGAACCCTAACTCTCTGTATGTACTTATCTTGATTAATTCCATAGAAAAATTAAAGCGCCTGAGAAAATTCGGTTCGCTGATCGGATTTTCCGGAGGATTCTCAGGTACTTGAGTCATTGGACGCCGTGGTTGACGTCGGAGGTGTGTACGATCCGAGTCGAGACCGATACGATCATCACCAGAGCGGATTCAGCGAAGCTCTTGGCCATGGATTCACCACCAAGCTCAGTAGCGCAGGTCTCGTCTATAAAGTAATCAACGAATCTCTTAGTTGCTCGTTTCTTGGATTCATTTTCGTCAATGAAAATTTCCTATAAATCGATGACCATTGAGTTTGCTTATCTACCGAGTTAAGCTAATAGTTTCTCATCTGGTATGAGTGATTTCATGAATTTAGCTAATTCTATATGCTCACGTATTTCTTCTCTCATTCCTTTAGCATTACGGAATGGAGGTAGTCTCGAAGGAGATTGATCTTGATGAAGACCATCCAAATGTGCATCGTCTGTTTCTAGCAGTGTATAAGAACTTCATGGAGGTTTGGTCATAACTGTTATATCATGAGTTTTCCTTTTCTTTTTTAGTTTTATTGAGATTAATTTTAGTCCTATCTTGGATAACATAGGCTGTTGATGCTGTTGACAATGGAATAAACCAGTACGACATTGAACAACCTCCCAAATACGTGATTAACACGACTTTATCATCCAGAGTCGGGAGACTGAATCTCGACTGGACCGAGGATGATCATTCAGCTCAGAAAGAGAACGAGGCTTTTCAACGTGCGATGGAGCTCACTGGAAACGAGTTTTTAGATGTACGTCCTTTCTTTTTTTTCTAGATTATACTTTGGGTAATTCTAGTTACTAGCCATATAAACATTTAGTACTTTGATAACAGCCAACGTTTTGTAAACGTTTAGTAATAGTCAGACAAATTTGTTTACAACAATATTTGGACCAATATAGCCCAAAATTCGAAGTGCACTATACGACTGTAAACAAAGGGCCATCTAGTCCATAATTTCCTGTACGCGACTGCCACGTAAACACATTGACTATTTACAACATGTTTAGAGAACGTTGACTATTTCCAAATTCCTATTGTTTATATTGGCTAACAAACCAATCTTTTGTTATACTTTTGGTGGTGTAAGCTAATTGATTTGGTCGTTCTTGGTCGGTGTTTCAGACTCTTAACTTCTATGTGAAATCCTGGCTACCGGCTCGATCGACTGTTATGGAGTGTTTGGCAGCTAGAAATAGTGTTGACCCAAGTGGAGAAATTGTTCTTTTGACGAAATATTGCCCTGTAAGTAGACAGTTGTTAGTGTTAGTTTAATACAAGTATTTATTGTATATTTCTATGTTAAGATGCATAGGTATTCACAAACTTTAGCAAGTCACTTAATTTGGTTGTTTTTCAGTGGAAGCTTCACATATTTGAGCTCGAGGAGGAAATGAAGATTGACCCGTCCATCAAATATGTCATATACCAGGTATTCATTGCCCCCTGATTTGATTCAGAAACTGCCTTTCACACCTCAGATTCTCATACTGACATAGAGAAAGAAAGAGGATAGAATTTGCAGAGTTAATGCTTGTTTCATGATTTTCGATTTGTCTGTTTTTTTGTATAATTTTCAGGAAGAGAGAAACAATACTTGGAGAGTTCAAGCAGTGAGTGTTTCACCAGATAAATTTGAGAGTCGGAAGCCTTTACCTTCTCTTTGGCGGGGATTAGAACGCGAAAACCTGTCTGAGGTCACTGGGATACCAGGATGTGTTTTTGCTCATATGAGTGGATTCATTGGGGGAAATCGAACTTACGAAGGCGCTCTAAAGATGGCAAAAACAGCGCTTCAATCGTAATTCAAAATGTTTCAAGAGTCCCTGGCCATCACCGATCCATGATCACAGCGTAATTTAGTGTACTGATTGATGTTAGATTAATATCTGTTGCATGTCTTGCAAGTTTTTCGGGAAAAAAAAATACAAGAGACTATTCATCAGTTCGAGGTATCCATAATATTTTGTGAGAGAAAAGACATGGGTGTATTTTCTTTTCGGTTTTATTTTTTATATATATTTTAAATTTGTATACTCACTCATTTACTACCTGTCTCAATTTCTATTCCTAATTTTTTTTCCAATTGTATGCACAATGAAACATTGCAGGACAAGCGGGTACGCATGTAGAAACCAGTTAAGGATACGAGTTTTTTGAGTGAAAATATGTACTCCCTTTAGCTGAACATAATTCTTCACGACTCACACTATCCTTACACTCACTTTTCCGTAGCTTAAGAATACCTACATACGAGATTCATACAAAAAAAGACTTTATGATTTCTTCTGTTAGTCATGATACAGGGTCTTGGCTTGTTGAGGACAAAATCTTCACTCTTCTTCAGATTCAGTTGGAAGATCTTGTTTGAACCACGAATAAAGGCCTCCTTCCAAGTGGAAAACATTGGTGTATCCGTTGAGAACAAGCAAGTAAGCCGCGATGAGCGATCTGTTGAGAAAGCAACGAGGTTTTTTTAGTCGAACTCGATTAAAAACCATAAACACGATTAAGATGATAAAAAACCCACCTTGATTGTTGGCCTTCTGGGAGATTCTGAGTCGGTTTCATCGTACCCCCATTTGCGCAGACCACTATTATCTTATCTTCTTTGCGTATTTTCGATTCCACCACTGTTCCACGTATACGGAACACATCATCATCTCTACATCTCTAGTTTCCATGAGAAAAAAAGGGTTAAAAGATCTGGTTATGATCCATACTTTCCAGGAACTCGGGATTCTCTTCCGTTCCAGAAAAGATTCCGAAGAACGCGAACGCAGCTCGTCGAGCTATGTCCCACGCTGTCCACTCTTTTATGAGCCTGTATATTTGTACATTGATTGCTCCTGGAGGATGAGCCTAAAACACCAAAATAGTTTATATTGTGTTAGTTTTGAGTTTGGCTTTTCAGAATAGAAATATCAAGTTCGGTTGAACGAAGGTAAAATTTTTGTGACCTGAACTGACCTGTTTGTATTCTGCTACAGGTCTCACATCAAGAATGACAAAGTTGTTTTCTTTCTGAAGTCTCAGAGCTTCCTTTGCGTCTACACTCCTTACCTGGCAATGAAAAACAAGTATAAAAGGTGTATATTCTGCTTTAACAGATTTCTGTTTCCTTTCCTAACCCAGTGAGGTTATAGATATGTGTTCCTCTTGTGTTTTATAGATTTGAGACTAAAAATGTCATACCCTTTTCTTTTGCAAGAGTTCCCTTTTGACTTTCCACTCTTCTTCAGCTGAAACCGGCATAAAAAAAAGAAGAAGAAATAAGTTAGAGTAATTAATAGAAGTCAGTGTCACAGTAGGTTTATCATGTCATATTCAAAAGTTGTCATAGTAGGTTCATAATTCAAAGTTATCACCTGGTTTCTTTTCTGGTTTTGTCGCCACGCACTGGATTTTCATGCCTTGCTTTCTAAGCGATCCTGGGAGGATCGACCGTGAAGAACTTTGGATTTGCAGAGAATGTTTGCGAGGCAGTACTAGAGTGGAGTGTAAAGAAGAAGATGAGCCAGCGGTGATTGAAGTCAGAGAAGCCATCTTAATTGATCCTCTGGGAATATCAGCTTCTGGGTTCTTTTTCCTTTCAAAGTTTTAGTCCGTTTTTTTTCTTAACTTTCATCAAGGAATGATTAGAAATGGTCTTTCTCTCTGCTTTCGATGCTTCTATTTGCTTGAAGAAAGATTAGATATTTCTTGAGCCCTTACGGGAAAATGACCTGGCAATGGGTGTTGTGGATTTTTTTCTCTCTCTTTCTCTCAGAGAATCTGAATTTGTGGTGTACTTTTGGCGATTTTGCTATTTGGATATAGTTGCCCTTGATTAGTTTTGTCTTTTTTTTTTGCAGGCCCAAATGTGAGGACTCATACTTTACGTTACTCAAGTAAGCATTTTCACTTTTTTGATATTTTTAGCATTTTGATTGAGTCTTCACCCAATTATTTAACTCCAAATCACTGCCTAGGCACGCTATTCTATTACTCTATTCATTGAGCTGTATTCTTATCTTTAACTTTAGACATTCCTATTTTGGAAATGAAACTTTATTATTTTAGATCTCTCCAATGGTGAGATTAGCTAAGTCTCTTTTGGTCATAGGCTTAGACTAAAATTATAAAAATTCTGGGTCAAATGTCAATTCCAATGGGATTGGATAATTTTCATCTCGGTTGATTATTTTAATACACATGATCTATATTTTTCGGTTACTTGTTCCTTTTCCTACTAGCTAATTTCTTGTTTGTTTGTTAATTTTAAGAGGTTAAAATTGGTTCACTTTTAAAATCCCCATGTCAGTCGTTTAAAACACACGTTAAAGGATTTTTCAAACGGCAGTTAATATTTCAAACAAATATATAGTTTCCTAAAGTGTGTAGTAATTATTGAATAAGAGCTTGAAGAAGCAATTTTTTTCTTCTTTGAATTAATTAACAAAGAAAGTGCTATCGTTCTAGTCGACATCATTGTCATGCCATGTGAGCACATCTAGAGCACGATCCATCATCATTAATTTATGAAAATAGAGTTCATTGACTCTTAATTAAAGCAAGTCTTTGTTATTGATTGTTTGTCTTGTCACCATTGAATGGTGAGAAAGTAATAGTAGATCTACAAAACTTTGTGATTTTTGCTGAATAATGTACATATTAGTCACACTCGCCAAGTTTACTGTCCATTCATTTAAGTTCTTACATATTCTTAATTACCAAAACCTGTTAAAGGTGAATTATTCTAGATTTTTACCCAAATTACATAACTACCTCGAAATGGACAATAATCCCGTAAAAGCACCTTGTTCCAAACTGTTTTTGAAATATGCTGTAAAAGCTAAGAGCAATGGAATAGAAAGAAATACGATGATTATTGGTGGTGGAGTCATAAATTGAAGTTTTTTTTAGAAATTTTTTATTTGCTTGTATATTAGTTGACACAAACCATTTAAATTTAAATTTTTTTAAAGAGTAAATTTATATATATATATTGTCCTATAAAATTATATAAACTTTGGTAAAATTAATAATTTTGAAAAGATCAAAGCATTGATCTCTTGGGTCTCTATCTAACTGTCATTATAATATATATATATATATATATATATATATATATATATACGTATAACGTGGTCTATTCAAAGGTAAAATCGAGAAGTTATATATATACATATACATATATATACATGAAATACACATAATATATATATTGAGTAAAAATGAGAAATGAAGTGTTATATTTTAAATTTTCAACAAGATAACTTGGCTTTGAAGGATTTGCATAGGCTTCATCCGGGAATTCCACCCAAGCCTATTTGCATTAAAGCTAGAGCTCGTTCCAACAAACCAATACATGTGAAAATGGCGATGAAGTGGGACAGAAGAGCAACAAAAAGGTCAATAATAAAATTCAATCAAAGAATGGGGTCAATACATCTATACCTTACTTTGCACTTCGTATTTCTCTTATTCCTCATTGGTTCCCACTTTGTCCCCTATTCTCAAATTTTCTATTTTCCATTAACATTTTGATAAGATCAAGATTTAATATTTGCAAAATTGCATAGTCCATGAAATTATGATGTATTTATTACGTATGCTTATTATATATATTCGACTTTGAAGTTTAAACTTACTATACTTGTGTTTTAAGTGTGTTTGTAACTGAAATTTATTATGTATGATTAGAACTTCTAGTAGAGTATGAAGCTTAATCTTTATGTTTGAAATTTTATAATATTTTTCGTCGTTATTTTCATTTTTTATTGTGATTTTCGTCGTTTACCATGTTTTTCATCTACATAATTCTTCTAATTTTTTATTATATAATTTTGTTATTTCGATTGATCATCATAAATTTTAATTTTTACGAACCATCAAAACAAAATCGACAACAGACATTTAAGTATATAAATAAGTAGCCCACCAAAAGAAAATAAAGCACTCTTGGAGTCACGTCAAAAATATAAGCAATCGTGCCTTGTCGGTGAGTTAGTACCTCTTGCTGTTTACAACACTCATATTGCATTTTATACCATCATTCTTTAAAATAAATAAAATTTAAATACAAGAAATCCGTGAATTAAATTATTCCTTCTACAAGGGCTAGAGCATATTTATTAATGTGAAACTGAATATTACTAATTAATTACGGTAAAAGAACACAAACAAAGTACTATTCGCTCTATTTCATTTATATAGGGAATCAGTGAAATAAAATATCTAATAAATATGTGAAGATAAATAAATAATAAGGACATATTGGCGAAATTTCTAAATTTTGGTTAAGTGGGTCCCACTTTTACATCAACACAAAGGAGATCTCGATTCCTATACGTGCCGTTTTAGTACAAGCCCGAACCACCGACACGCACACAAAACAATCGAACAATCCACAGATCGCCACGTGTCCGATCTGACCCTATGCTCTGCCCATGTAGCAAATCCGCGTCCTGTGAGCTGTTATCCGCTGCGACGCCACCAGATTTCGGTTTCTGGACTCGCCCAGTAGTTGTCATTCTCCGCAATCCGACAAAAGTCTTACAAAATAAAAAAGTCAAATATTAATGCGAATTAAACGGGAATTATTATATATTTCACACTACAAGTCCTTGAATAAAAAATATATATTACAGATTATGTATAGATGAATGCAAAAATTTAAAATATTCACAATATACTTGTAAAATCAGAATTTTAATATCCACAATAGTACTTATATAATTAAATATCACTTGTACAAAAATAAATGTTTTCTTTTAAATTTTCAAATATTTTGAAATTTTATCGAATTTAATTTTTTCTATATTCGACTCATAATTGATATGAAATTTGTTGTTAATTTTTTTAATATTAAATTTTTGTTTGTCATAAGCATTATAATTTTTTATTTTTATTTTATAAATTTGAATTTAAATATATATATATAGTTTGAATTATTAGAAAATACAATAGTTATAAACATTTTGTCGATATACTTTATAAAATAAATTGTTGGTATCATCGATTAAATACTCGTTAATAAACTTTGAATGAAACAATTTGATTCTAAAAGTCGAGCGTTTTTCTATTTTATCCAAATTTCGACAATTCTTGCAAAATATACTAACTTGAAGGACCAGTGTGAAAAAAGAAAAAGTTTGTATAGTAAAGCGTAACAGAGAATCACAACTCTTGTACATCACCATGTCGTTGGGGCTAGTCTCAGAGTGACTATATATACCTGCGTACAAAAATTCCTGAAAATTCCACTGGATATATATATTACATTTTGAGGAGGTTTCTCAGAGAGAGAGAGAGAGAGTGAGTGAGAAATCAACAATGGAGATTTTCTATTACCTCGTCTTCGGTGGCTTAGCGGCTGTGGTCGCGGCAATGGAGCTCAGCAAGAACACCAAGGACCGAATCAGCACTTCACCGGCATTCAATTCCTTCAAGAACAATTATCTTCTCGTCTACTCGCTCATGATGGGTATACCTACTCTACACATTTATCTGTTTGCGAAATTTCAATCTTGGTTCATTTTGTTTGGATCTGAACTGGAAATTCGAGATCTCTCTGTTTTTATTTTCGATTGATTCGTTCGTTTGTTCGGTAATCGCGTTGTTGTGATTTGATGTTGAGAGAGAAAGTTGGATCTGATCTGATTTTGAGCTTGAATTTTAGGTACTTAGGATGTGTAATGTGGTTGTGACGTCACATTTCTTGTCAGATCTGTTGATTGCTTCTTAAGATCCGTGTTTCAGGATTTTGGATTTGAGACGCTTTTCAGCTGTGCTTGTTGTGTTGATCCCGTACGATTTGTTCAAGTGAATTACTATTTATTTTGTTACATTGACAGTTGAAACTCATGAAACTATGTTTTCTTAGATCATAATCGTACTTAAATGTCTATAATTAATCATAATGAGCACTCTAAAATATTGGCGTTGAAACTTGAAACTAACTTGCTTATGATTTTTTTTCTTTTTTTGGATTATGTTCAGCGGGAGATTGGTTGCAAGGTCCATATGTATACTTTCTCTACAGTCACTACGGTTTCGGGAAAGGTGAAATCGGACAGCTCTTCATCGCCGGATTCGGATCCTCGATGTTGTTCGGCACCATTGTCGGATCTTTGGCTGACAAACAGTAAGATTTTGCAATGCTCTTGCCTGCAATAATATAATAAATATTCTAGTTAGTAGCCGTATAAACATGTAGTATTTTTATAATAGCCAACGTTTTGTAAATGTTTAGTAAATAGTTTGCAAATATGTTTACAAAATATAACCCAAATTCGAAGTACACAAAACGACTGTAAATGATTGTAATGAAGAGCGATTCAGTCCATAATTTCCTGTAAACGACTGTCACGTAAGCATATTGGCTATTTATAACATATTTACAAAATGTTGGTAGTTCCAAATTTCTTATGTTTATGTTGGCTAAATGCCAATTATGTATATGTTTCTGGAGTTGGTACGTGATGAGTATGAAATGGCAGGGGTCGAAAGAGGGCGTCTGTGACGTATTGTATTACATACATATTGAGCTGTATGACCAAGCACTCTCCTCAGTACAGAGTTTTGATGGTTGGCCGTGTTTTGGGTGGAATCGCCACTTCTCTTCTGTTTTCAGCTTTCGAGTCATGGCTTGTTGCAGAGCATAACAAGGTAATCGCTTCTCTTCTTGATTTTTTTGTTCCTGTACTGTAGGACAAGCTGTTGCAAGTCTCTTTGTATGATTGGGACTTAAGGCAGTTGGTTTTGTGCGGTTGCAGAGAGGCTTTGAGCAACAATGGATATCGATAACGTTCTCGAAGGCGATATTTCTGGGAAATGGCCTTGTTGCTATTTTGGCTGGTTTGTTCGGAAATCTGCTGGTTGGAACGTTGGATTTCGGTCCCGTAGCTCCTTTCGACGCTGCTTCAATCTTCCTCGCGATCGGAATGGCTGTGATTATGGCGTCCTGGTCTGAGAATTACGGTGATGCTTCTGAAAGCAAGGACTTGCTCACCCAATTCCGAGGCGCTGCTGTGGCCATTGCTTCTGGTAAAACTCCTAAGCTCTCTTAACATTTTATCATTCCCGGCGTTCTTCATTTTCTAGTGAAGTTTAATAGTAATATGAAAGCACCAAAACTCTACCAAATAGCCATTTAAGACTAATTGATAAGCAAATTAGCCAAATTTACGATACCCATTTTTTGACCCAAATTTTTTTAGACACTTGGTACCTGCACGTTTTTGTAAATATGGCTATTTAACCAATTTTAAGCAAACCTTGACTGTCTCTTTCAAGGTATTTAGTTTTGATTTCCGATTTAGTCTTCCTTGTCTTATCTAACACTCACATGGTACATACTAATAGAACATTTGTTATATTGCCAATGCAATAGTTTCAAGTGACAAAAAAAAATTCACAGACCAAAAGGCCACTCATAAGAACATGGTATGATTGTTTTAAGTCTTTCTAATCTGATCTAACATTACCTATGTGTGAACTCAGACGAGAAGATAGCGTTGCTCGGAGCGATCCAGTCCCTATTCGAGGGGTCGATGTACACGTTCGTCTTCCTTTGGACTCCGGCTCTGAGTCCGAATCGAGAAGACATTCCTCACGGATTCATCTTCGCCACTTTCATGTTGGCCTCCATGATGGGAAGCTCCCTCGCCTCTCGGCTCATGGCCCGATCCGCTCCAAGGGTCGAGAGCTACATGCAAGCCGTCTTCGCCGTCGCCTCCGCTTCTCTCCTTCTCCCCATTTTGACCAGCGTAAGAAACACTACTCTCTCTCTCTCTTTCTATATATAGATATTATACACGCGAAAATGTAGCCAAGTAAGACACCAAAACATCACGAATTGGAAAATAGACAACTTATCTTTTATCTTTTGTAAATAACGAAACTGATTACATGGCATCAAATTAGTGAGTTTTAGTTACTTTACCATTTTGTTCCACGCGGTATATGAAACATATTTAGTAGTGTTTTTTTTCACAATTTGAACTTTTTGTTAAGCGGTTCAGCAGATATTGACTTCAATCTCTTTTCAAAATTTTGAAAAATAAGCTGAAGTGCTTTGGTTTATTTTATATTTTTTTGCGTGTGTAAATCAATTTGAGCCGACTATCTACACAAAAATTAACAAAAATAATCTATTTTTCAATGCACTTAACTTCAGGTGGCTATTAACGCAAAGACGCATATATATATATATATATATAGATAACATTAATTCATACAATCTCTGGTGGACTTGACATGATTGTTGTCTTCGGATTATTAAAAAAACAGGTGTTCGTAGCGCCTTCGAACAAGGAAGGTGGTAGCATATCGTTCGCCGGGTGTCTCCAGCTCCTCGGATTCTGCATCTTCGAGGCTTGCGTCGGATTATTTTGGCCGTCGATCATGAAGATGAGGTCACAGTACATTCCGGAGGAGTCTAGAAGCACCATCATGAACTTCTTCCGAATCCCTCTCAACATCTTCGTCTGCATCGTCCTATACAATGTAAAACAACCTCATAATCCTTTTTATTCTTTTCCAATCTCAACTCAATTTACTCATACAAGTTTTTTATTATTTGACTAACGTATTAAAAATTGTTTAAAATTGAAAGGTCGACGCTTTCCCAATCACGTTCATGTTCGGTATGTGCTCGAGCTTCCTTCTACTCGCGTGCTTCTTGCAGAGGAGGCTCTTCACCATCGCAGAAAAGCCGAGTTAGTACACAAAAACCTTAAATATCCGATTCTCAATTTCTTTCTTTCTTTTCACTAATTAGTTCTCTTAATGGTCATTTTTTACTTGGCTTATATTGTTGCAGAAACTGAGAATTGGGATGCTATGCAAGAACGAGACTCCGAGGCTGAGCCGCTGAACTTGTAACTCCGTGATCATTCTTTTTGGTGATAAATCAAATGCAGAATCTATATAAATATATAGCATTGGTGTTAATTCAAGGTTGTATTCAATTTTTTTTTGTTAGTAGACACAAAACTTAATAGTGGTTCACAAAGAGAGAGTGACAAGGGTTCACTTTAGAGCCTATCTACGTAATTGTAATTTTTTTTTTATATTTTTCTGGTCACAAACCCGTCTTTGTAGTTCAATTTTCGGGCGTTAGTTTCGGTAATATTAAATGTAGTATAATATATAATATATATATATATATATATATATACATATCTATTTTTGTAGTACCAAAGCCACATATTTATCTTTTTTTCTTCTTCTATTGTAAGTTGTACTTCACCAATGATTATTCCTAATCAAATTAAATGGAACTAATCTTCCATCCTTGAATTGTTATTGCCTAATAATATGCCTTTGCTCAGGAAGTATTTTAATTTCAAAGCCATATTATTAATTTCATATTGATCTCAAGACAACAATTGAAGGTAAGCGAAAATTTATTTATACGATAAGAACAAAGATACACAAACTTTTAAACTTGGGAGATAAACATTTTGAGGTATGTGTGACCTATCTTTAGAACCCATTAACAAGTTTCCGTGACAAATTAATACACACATGTAATAGAAACAAAAGAAAAAGAAGAACAAAAGAGATGAACATAATCAACACTATAACACACATGTTTTCATGAACAAGTTCTTCAAAGAAATCTTCCACGTTTAGCATTTTTCGAAGCAACTTCAAGATCTCCGACGAAGAAAAGGATATCTTCGAAAATAGACTTTTCTTCATTTTCTCTTACGGACGCTTTTTCGATTCTCGCTCTTTTCGACCCCAAATAACTTCGAATCTCGCCTTTGTGAACAAGGTAATACGCATTGCCTTCACTAGTTACCGTTAACGCCCTATTTTTCACCATTCCATCGAATCGAAACACATAATTAAGTCAACTATATTACAGTTAAAAATATTCAAAAAACGAAAGCTTGACTTACTCTCCGATTCGAAAGCAACGATCTTTGACTTCGTAGGCATATTTCCACGATTTCGAAGTTTCGCGTTCTTCACCCCATCTCGCCTTGTATAAGTTTGACCACAGATTGTCATCTGAGCCCAATAACTTCCATTTTCTACACACTTTGAATTGAAGAAAAAAAAATTAATGAAAGCCATGACAAAAAAAATACTATATAACCAACCTTGAACTTGCTATATACCCAATTTTTTTTTATTTTCTTTAGTTTATATCTAATAATAATGATGACATGTTAATATTGTGTATTTTATTTTTACTATTATACTAATTATCCCAAAAGGAAAAGCACGTGTCAACAAATTGCGTGTATTTATTATGTTATATTAAATAGCTTATATGGATAACAATGGCTACGGATTGCTTGAATGTGAGTACTCAAAACATAAAGTGTAGCAAGTACTCAAAACGGACCAACTTTGAGTACTTTTACCAGAAAAAGATTTAATAAAATTCCTTTTTTTTCCTTCAACTAAAAACCATATCACTGCTTTGTAAATATGATTGATTTTTGAGGAACAGAGTTCCATAATCACTCAATCCAACATATGTATAGAGTTCTAATTGAATTTAATATATACTCAATCTAGGTCTTGTTTTCCTTGTGATATTCCCATGGAAAAAAGCCCTCAATAACGCTTTTACAGAGAATTTCTTACAACGACAATAATAATAATAATAATAATAATAATAATAATAATAATAATAATAAAGAAAAAATCTTCACTTGATGAAATGTGTGAGAGAATCGACGGACCTTGATGAGCAGTGGCGAGACTCCGATAATCCATTAAACTGAAAATCTTTTGGCAGATCTCAATCGGTAATCCTTCCATTTCAGCTTCGAATAAAATTATTATTTTTATTCACTGAAATTTATGATCACGTAATCATACTTTTTTTCTAATCGTCTTTTGTTAATCGCAGATGACAGCTTTTGATGGTTCATGACTTCTTAAAAGCCCGTCATTTTTTCGTCCTTGTCTGACGTGAGATCTCAGACCGACACGTGTCATAATAAGAACGAGTCCTGTGTAAACCTGGCTTGACCGGGACGGGACGGTACCGGGAGTCCCGTCCCGGTCGTGATCTTACCGGGAGGTGGGAGTCCCGTCCCGGGTACCGGGCGGGAGCGGGACTCCCGGAAATTGTTAAAACCGGGAGGTACCTCCCGGTACCTCCCGGGAAAATTAAAAAAAAAAAAAAAAAAAAACATGAATAATTGAGGGCCATTGGATCCTCAATCCAATGGCCCAAAAAAAGTGGCCGTTTTTTTTCTTACCGTTGGTTTTCAACGGTAACAAATTTTTTTTTTTTTTTTTTTTTTTTTTTTTTCTCCCTTTTCACAAATTTTCTTATAAATACCCCCCATTTCAACTCTCATCTTCACTCAAACTCTCTCAATCTCTCACTCAAACTCTTCCAATCTCTCACTCAAACTCTCTCAATTTTCTTATCTCTTTTTTTATGGCGTCTCAAAACCGAAGGCTTCGGGATGGTCGAAGGGGAAGAAATTCTCAAGATATCCCGATGCATCGGTTTGAAGAGAATTGGTTGCACCATTCTCAAAATGCTGAATACACTTACGATCCTAACTACGTTCCTAGTACCGCTCCACAAGTTGCCTATCCCCCCCATCACACTCACCCCTTCAACCTAAACACCGAAGCCGACTACGTCCCTCATATGCCTCCACCTCCACCCGATGCCGACATTGCTTTTGAAGTGTTTCAACATTTTGAACAAGAAATTCAAGATTCCCAAAATCCAAACGAAGGAGTTGAAGTCGATGACGACGAAACACAGGATCCTAACGACGATAATGACGATGATGAAGAAGAAGATATACCTCCTCCTCCACATCGCAGCCGGACTCAAAGGTCACCTCCTGTTAGTGTTCCCCGTCCCCGACAACAACAACAACGAGAAGAGACGCAACAACGACGACAACGACGACAACGACAACAAACTCAAACCACCGGAAGGCCACCTAGGTCAACCGTGTGGAGTTTTTACGAGAAGATTATTCACAACGGCGAGAAATCAGGTAAATGTAACCGTTGTGGAAAGATATTTAGTGCTCACAATGACAGGGTTGGGACGTCGCTTTTATGGAGTCACAACAAATACTGCAAGGGCGACGGAGCTGCAACGTCTTCGACTCAAGTAAGTCATGTTGAGCCTAATCAATTACGTAAAGCTTTTGTAGAATATTTTGTTGCTACGGATCAATCTTTTATGCATATAGAATCACAAGGTTTTGTTAACTTTGTTAGTTATTTAGTTCCCGGTGTTCAAGTAATTTCTAGAAAATCGCTAAGAGCTGATATACTAAAATGGTTTTTAGAAGAAAAGGAAATACTAAAATCAACAATATCAAACGGTAGATATAGTGTAGCCTTAACTTCTGATATATGGACTGGTCAAGCTAAAACGGATTATATGAGTGTAGTTGTTCATAATATAGATGATGAGTGGAATTTGAACAAACGTATAATAGCATTTAAGAGGATAGAAGGATCTCATTCAAGTGAAAACATTTTAGATATCATGCTTAGTGTATTAGAAGAATGGGGTTTAACACGTAGAATTATATCAGTAACATT
Organism: Urtica urens; assembly: GCA_958296335.1. Lineage (NCBI taxonomy): Eukaryota > Viridiplantae > Streptophyta > Magnoliopsida > Rosales > Urticaceae > Urtica > Urtica urens. The sequence continues at coordinate 18,552,532 of OY282530.1, read as the reverse complement.
AGATAACGCTACAAGTAACAATGCTATGATTAGAGAATTAAAAGAAAAACTTCAAAGTAACGACTCTCTTTTACATCAACGATGTGCAACCCATATAATAAACCTTATTGTTCAAGCCGGGGCCGCTAGTTATGACCCTTCTATAAACAAAATTAGGAACTATATAAGTTGGATTAATAGCTCAACAAGTAGAGTAGACGAACTAAAGAGACGTCTTAGGCACAATGGTCTACAAGAACGAACATGGCATTTAGATAACAAAATTAGATGGAACTCAACTTTCTTAATGTTAACAAATTTTTTATCTGTAGGTTACGTAGATGTTATTGTAGCTTATATTAACCATGAACATGGCGAAGATAGTATTTCTGATTATGATATTAAGATGGCTGAGTCCTTTGTTTCTTTTCTAGACATTTTTTATAAAGAAACTTGTTATCTTTCCGCTGTTTACACTCCAACCTCTTTTCTTGGTTTGCATACTATTACATCAATTGCAGTACATTTAGACAAGTATAGAGAAGAAATTATTTTTCAAGATTGTATTAAGGCAATGGAATCAAAATTTTTAAATTATTGGGGGGCTGGGAAGGTTCCTTTGCTTTACGGTTTAGGAATCATTCTAGATCCCCGATGTAGAGTTATTGGTTTGAAAAAATTTCTTAAATACCTTAGACGTTTTTTTGTTGATCAAGATTACTATGCACTTGATTTTCCCCGAATCGTGGAAGCGTTTTATTCTCTTTTCAGGGTCTACGAAGCCAAACTCCTACCACATTATCGAGCGCAGCAGGAGAGTCAGACACAGATGCATCAACCCCGGAAACATCATTTTCAGAATGTGCTTATCAACGCTCCTGCCTACAGTCCATCTCCTCAACAACAAGAGGCCGGGTCCAGTCAGCCAACCGCAGTCGACACACACTCACACCCTGAGATACTGCAGTTCGACAGGAACGAGTGGGTCAAACCGGACGACGAAGGCTTAGACTTACTCGTATGGTGGAGACAGAACGCACGGAGGTTCCCGGTGTCTATCTGAAGTTAGTGCAACTTGGAGATAAATATGATTAGTAAATTTGGTCTCTCCGCGCCCTTTTTTTAATCTTTACCGCGAATTATTACTTGGGTTTGGGCTCTTAATTGAGTTACTAGGCCCATTAAAGCTTAAATAAGACGTGAATGACCACATTTTTTTTATTTTTTCAGTTAATATCCTCTTTTTATATGAGGTATTCTTAACTCCCAAGAGAAAAATATTTGGGTACAAATAATAAACTCAATTACGGACTCTTATGTCTGAAGACGAGTAATCTCAATTGAAATCTGTAAAAGAAAAACGACAAGTTAATCTTACTTTTTACAACTTCTTATAGCGAGATAAATAGTCATAAATTTATAACCTGAAAGGAAACTAGTTTTAAAACCTATCTTTTGACTACAAAGAAAAAAAGGTTCAACAAGACCTAGCAAAAAGAAAAGTATACATAACCCATCTTAAATTTGGGTTCCTATATTCATTTTTTAACTTCAATAAAAAGGAGAGGAAAAGATCCACTAGTTTTTTTTTCATTTAACATATCCGTTGGAAACGAAAGTCAACGCGGATCGGACAACATTTTCAAGTTTTCCCGCCAAACCCGAAACCGAATTCTTCAGCGTCTCGTGAAAATCGCCGGCTACTTCGATCGAAACTTGATCGTTTCGTAATACGTGAAGTTGCTTTTCCAGAAACCTGACGAGACTCGGCTCCGCGATATTCACGAGACTCAGAGACGCGTTCGTGTGCATGAATTTCGTGACGATGAGCCCCGCTAGAAGATGCTGATCTGCCTTCACGATCTCCGAGACGAAATACGGAAACACGATCCTCCTGAAACGTATCCAATCTCTCTCGCTCGCCGCCGAATCTCTCGATACTTGATTTTCCCGAGACTTGCGAGACAAGTTTCCCACCAAATAGCATGCGTAAGAGAATATCGTACCGTAGGCCGATTCGGATACGATCCTGGGTATGATCCCCGAGGATAATACGAGGATCAGAAACTCGTGGGACTGCTTAATTGTGCCCCTGACGAACCCTTCTCGCCTCAATTTTTCTTCGAAAGAGGTCAAGCATTGGGTTCGAAGTGCCTCGTAAGGAAGTAGAAGAACTAGCTGTAGAGATACGAGGCAATCCGTTCGAAGTAACATTTCGGTTATGGTCTTGGCACTTTCCTCATCGAGCAACAAAGCGTTGGATTGATCGATTAGTCTCAGAACAGCTTTGAAACTGGATAATTTGACGAGCTTCTTGAAGATCTCGAACCAACAGAGATGTAAAGGGTGAAGAGAAACGGTGTTTGAAGCGTTTTCGTTCTTTTGTTGAGGTTCGGGGTCTTGGAAACTTTCCCATCCCTCGTCCCAGTCATCGCTGTTCCACATATTCCCAGCCTCGGATGGTTCTGAAGAGGGTTCTTCTTCTTCTTTGTTCCGGGCCGAGAAAATCCCTTCCCATTCGCCCAGAACAGCCACTAGTAAACTACAATCTTGATCGGTTTCGGTAACGCCGCACAGCTTGAAGAAGCAATTAGTTGCCGATTCTACTGATGAGAGATCGTCGGGTTTCACATCCAGTCCAGGCGAAATTCTCGCTGCAAGCTGAGACGACTTGAGCGCGACCAACGTGCTCGTGACTCGGGTAGATGTGTCATTATTCGATCCCCGATCGGCTGAGGTTTCAGTGTGTTCGCTTGTGTACTGAATCACAGCCCATCCTTCCCAGGGTATGACTTTCAAGTGGATCTCAGAGGAGGGACCCTTGATGTCTTTACCCGCGAGGAATTCCATGAGCTCTAGAATGTAAACTCGAACCGATCCTGGAACGTTCAGATCGTCGGAGAATTTCGCGAGTCTTTTCCAAATCGCGTGCCTGACCTGCTTCAGATCCTCCAGATTTCCCTCCGACTTGCTCACAGAGGTCAATATGTGGAAGAAGTTCTGGTGTTCGTGAACTTCTCCGGAAGCCAAGACCTGCAAAATGGGCTCCAAAAGCTTCAAGAAGAGACTGGGAAGATCTTGGAGCTCGGTGCTGCCTGATAAAGCTTCCGAAAAAACTTCTGCAACAGCACTGAATACACAGCCGGAAAAGATCATGGCTTTGCAGAACGTAAAAATTTCGAAAGCAGGATCGTCGGATAATCCATGGTTAACATAGTCGAGAAGTGTGAGCCAACCCTGACTTGGAGAAACATTGTCCTCGATCACAAGTCTCATAAACACATTCAAACAAGTCATTAAGCAATCGGGAGTGAATATCCTATCTTCTGGATTATCGTGGTACACGATCTCCTTCATCTCGTCGGTGAATTTTATCCAACAGTTCAAGAGAATCAAAAGACAGTCCTGCCACGTCGAATCATCGGGAAGAGTTCCGTAAGAATTGTTTAGAGGTACTATGGTCATGAAGTACCTTTTTATGAATTCCAAAGCATCAGAATGTTCCAAGCATTTGATATACTTTCTGGAAGAGTCAAACTTCTGCTCAAGCTCACATATCAAACCCTGCAAGTTTTCTGGCTTCTTGACCACATCCGTTCTAGCTTTGGTCTCGAAATTCTCCAACAAACCGACTAGATAATATTTGTACACGTCTTTCCATGAAATGAGACCACGTTGAGCTGAGTCGGTATAGATATTGGTGAGTGTCTCCACCATCTTTGCCAAAACTTCCAAGCTACTATTATCAATGTGCTGGTAGATTTCACGGTTGAAGAACTCGAGGTTTAACCCTCTAAGCCCAGCAATGTTTTTGAAGTTGAAGCTTGTGAGAGTCGAAACTCTTAGGCATTCTTGTTCAATTACCTTGTAGTAGTGAGAAAAGCCAAAACCAGATAAGTTAGGTAGTTCTGGGTGTGTCTTTGGCAATGATTTTTGGGCTTCTTCTAGCTGTAAACAGCAATCAGAAAGCAAGCCAAATACTAGGGCGAGTCGTAATTTGTTAAACCCGTCAATCTCGGGGTATACGGTAGAGGAAATAACTTGGACAGTCTTGATCGCAGAGCCAGTTATTTCATCTTTACACGCCGAAATTTCACGTATGATATCATCATTAGTCCAAACCTCAGAAACAAGCAAAGAGCTCAAATAGTTTAACAACACCTGTCAGGAAACAGAGTAAAAATATAAATTTCAAAGGTGAAAATGGTGTCTAAATTATTTACAAAAAATTGGGTAGTAGCCAACCTAAACATAAGAGATTTGGATTAAGCCAACGTTTTATTAATTTGTTAAAATAGCCAGCGTGCTTACGTGACAGACTTATTTAAAAAATTTCTTACCGGTTTGCCCTTTTCGTTTTTGGAATGAGTGGGAAAACATATTTGGGCTATAATGGTCCAAAAAAAAATTGTAAATGGCTTGGGCCGGCCATTTAATAACAATTTACCAGACGTGGGCTATCCAAAAACCATCTAATCTAGCTTACATGGCTAGTAATTACATTGACCCAATTACTAATTGTGTGCATATTTATTTGCATACCTCTGTCCGATTTAAGCCATATGTGTCAGCAAGATTTAAGACGTCCTTCAGAATGTGCTTCTTCTCCAACTTGACTGACTCAACCAGAGAGAGGACAACACTCTCAATGTACTTTGTATCACCAGACAAAAAACGTCCAGCATCAACTCCAGGAACAATCTTCTCTAAAGCCCTGGAACGATCAGCCACAAACTTCTGCTCTTCTAACTTCTGTTTCCATTCTCTCCAAAATGTGGACTGTACTTCATCAAGTTTTGCAATTTCGTCTGAAATAAGAATATTACAACATGAATCAGGAAGAAAATAAAACACAGAAGCAAAAAAAAGAGAAAATGAACGACTATTTTTGACGGCCTTTATTCAGTAACCACCGATTATTTTCAGATATTTTAACAAAAACGAGATAAAACAGCAATTCCCTGTACCAGGTGTTTGTTTTTCCCTGAACTTCCTGAGTAACATCACTCTCCTCTGGGCAGGATCTCGGCACTCGATTCCATAGTTGTGTAGCAAACTGTACATCATTCCCACATTCATGATACTACTAATTTCCTGGTAATCGTTCCTTCTTTTCAGTTCCTCTTCTATGACTTCAATCCCACCAGATGCATCCACCAGATTCAATAGGTAGGAGCAAAAATTCATGCATTTCTCTTCAGTGATCGGTGGCTCAATCATCGACTTTGCCAGAGAGGCAATCAAAAAATCTTTCGGAGCAAACCCATTTCTTGCCAGCCAGGATAAGATAGTCAAGACAGCTTGTGTTCTTACACTCATACATTGCGTTTCAGCAACCGCGCCATAGTCTGAGTTCTCCGTGTTTTCAGCTTTGCTAATCAGCTCAAGCAACCAAGGCAACTGTGAAGCAGCGAATGACAAAGTTTTCCCATTGTCTTCCAGAGCAGCTTCCCAGTTTTTCCCTTTCTCAACAGACACGTCTTTAGCAACAACGGAAATTATTTTGATGATGTTACTGATGTGTCCTTCGTGATCATCACTGCGGGTTCTTTCTACTTTTGCAAACGTACCTTTTCGGTTAACTCTAATTTCCGACTCTATTAGCATCTCACACTGGCCTTGCATGTCTAAATCTTTCCATGCATGTAGCAACTCACTAAGGGATTCCTCATCGCAGTGGCTTAAAGCAAAACCCAATAACCGTTTACGAGTTTCAATATCCATATTTTCAAGCGCTGGACCCCTGGAAATCGCAGCACATAAATCCCAAACTTGACCATGCCCTTTCTTAGCCAAAAGAAGGCAGAGATCGAAGGCCAATTGCAGATCACCAGCTACTGCAGCTTCTCGAGCAATAGCCTCCTGAACAGCTGATATGTCTTCTCCGGAGCTTAATCCAAAGAGTTTCGCAATCTCAATGATTTCGTCAACATGCAAATACGCCCCAGTTTGACTCGTAATAGCCATTTTAATGATTTCCATCGGGTCTTTTATTTGTCTGAATTGCATGGGTAAAAGCGTCACTCCTAAATTGGGAAGTTTAATTGTCAGTGCGTCAATAGTGTCAAGCTCTGCCGTAACTACTCTACTGTTTGAGAGTAAATTCAAACAATCCCTCGCCTTCCATATCTGAAACAAGAGCCAATATGTTATAAACTTATATACAAACTATATTTTAGTATATAATATACAACCAAGTGGTGCGCATCTCTAGATCAGCTTACAGAAAGTAAACAACTCTAATATCTTAACTGTTCTGTGCATGACCAATTAAATTGATACTTACTTCGGGACTATTTAGACTCGAGGCAGAGAAAAAATATTCCCTCGCAGCTTGAACAACAAGATTCTCTGCCTTATCTGATGACAAGGCAACTGAGCCCGTACCCTTTAAATAGTTTCTAGCAAGAGAGAACTTTCCAGCTTTCAGTAGCCCTCTGCAGAATTCCATGAGCATATACTCTGGGTCGAGAAATGGAAATGCCTTCTCTCGCATGCACTGCATATCACGCCACATGCTTGCCCACTCATTATCTGATCGGCCAGGCTGTCGCCGAACAAACTTTGAAAGTATGAGGCGAAGAATTTGTTTTACACCTTTTCCGTCTCCATGAGATTCGAGAAAAAAATCCAAAGGCTTTGGCACCTAGATCAGAATAGATCACAGTAAATTGAACGTCGATGAATATTAGTATACTGGAAAGGTTGCATCGTCTACAAGTTACAATAAAAATGACGTTAAAAGTCACAATCATGCCACGAACCCAACTTCTGATCTAAGCAATCTGGCAATCTTACTAAATTAAATACTTCTTGTGGAAAAGAAAGAAGTGATTTAGAAGCACAATAGTCATTTATATTTTAGGGATATATAATGCTCCTAAACGGTACGTAATTTTATTAAACTTCGAAAAATATAACTGTGAAAACTCTACTAGATGAATGAATGACAAACCTGATAAGATGATAAAAGCCTCCCAACTTCAATATGACCTTCTGCTAATTTTAATCTTCTCTCTAGTCCCGCATCATAAAAGGTACTACCTGTACGGTGAAAAGCATGCTAGGCTCAGTTTAACATCCAAAAGTCTCTTAATAAAATATAAGTCCACTTTAGTAGCTGACAAACATGAAAAAAAGGTTTCATTCATCAAGTTAAAGTCAAGCATCCAGAACAAGAAACACAGAGTCAAAGATTTACCTTGCATTTGTGGAAGCTTTGACAGTATGGCTGTCATGGTACTCCACTTATCTGTTACTTTTGATAAATAAAGGCACTGCAAGGCACAAATTATGGCTTCAATTTCATCCCTAAATAAGCCACTGGGTTGCATATCTCCACCCCCTTCTTCTACAACCCTCAAGCAAATATCCAGTTTATTCTGTGAAGCCATCTCCTTCATCCATCTCGTCAAAAATGATTCTGCCTCATCAGCATTCCCAGAGAGATGATCTCTAGTCACCTGATCATGAGAACCCGAGGTTGTGTCTCTATCTTTCATAAAGGGAATTGCTTTATCTCGGAGTTTTTTAACAACATTTTCTGCTGCGACTCCCTTGAGCATCATTCTAAATTTTTCATAGTTCGATAGTTGTTCCCACGTGGCAAGATTCAGATCAAGTTCGCCATCCGTCTCATCGGAATAAATAAGTTGGTGTAAATATAAAACATCATCGTGAAACTCTTTCAACTCAGAAATTCCCTTTCTATTCGCAAAATCAAGCAAGGAAAGAGAATTATCTAGCTGACCGCTGCATAAGTCAATATCCCTTGCTCTATTCTTGTACCACGTCGAAAGTTCATCTCTTGATGGCCACACGAAACCCACGCACTGTTTGAGGATGGGCTCTGTTCGGAACAGAACATCAATCTCATTATTGTTGTTATTTTTTAAGCTATGAATTATCTTCACCATCTTCTTGCATTCAACCCAATCTTCTTCCCTCACAACAGTGCTTGAAGGAGGAGACATGCCAGGAAGAAGCTGCACGTAAGTTTGTACCGGAAGTGTTTCAGGGATACTTGATAGAATCTCCAAAATAAAAGGAGCAAGTGAATATGGATGACGCTTGAATAGAAGGTTCAAAGCTCCCATTTTCCCACTTTCAGCCAATGCAACAGCAGCTTCGTTAATAGGCATAATACGAAATTTTGCATAATCCTGCACAGAAAACCTGCAGAAGACTATTCGTTAAACGGGGGTTAGTAACAACCATCACATAAATAGCAGTACTGCATAGTTTAAATAATTTTGAGCAAGAGAGATTTCCCGTTATATGACCTGTCCTTTGTCCTATTACACATATATACGAGTAAACGCTTGTCTCATTTGAGATTAATAACTTGCATGAAGTAAATATCAGCAACGTACCTGCCCATGTTTATCCCCAAGTATGTCTCCAACTTGTCTCGAAATTGCAGAATTTGAAGCCTACCCATTCGAAAATCCGAAATTTCAGCAGACTCAGAATCTTCTCGGTCAGAATATCTATACTGGTTTGTAAGGCGTAATCCATACTCAAGCAAAGCCCTCGTGGAATCTTCTATTGATCCAACTTTATCAACACATTGTGAAAGTACGAAAGCTTTATCCTCAATCTTTGATAGATACATGCTTACTTCATTTATCCCTTGTGTGGAACTCAACCACTGTGACTTAATGACTTCATCTTTATCCAATCCATGGGAATTGGCAAAATCCAGTGCAGCCTGGTATCTTTTATTGCTTATTAAAATGCCATACATTTCAGGGACAGACCTCTTCAAAAATGTCACTAAGTTCCAACTCAACTTAGAAACCTCAAAATGGTTAATCTCTTCAGTAATATGCTCTAAACGAAGCGATTCATCTGTTCCCTTGTCATGAGAAAGATTATTTACCATGCTCTCCAGAAGAAACAGATTTCCTTGTAACTGATAAACTCGTTCTAACACAGGCATAGAGTATACGGGATCATTTTCCTGAACTTTTATGCCGCTGCAGATATTGATCATGTTAATGACACCTGTTCTTTTTGCAATTGCAAGAACATGATCAGACCACCAGGTAAAGTCCACAGCATCATTGAAAAATTCCCTTCCTTGTATTGAATTATCCACACAACTCTCTGCAATATCAAACTTCGAAAGTGAAAAGTATTTCTTATCCATCTTAAAAGTATGCAGGCCCCCCATCGCATCTAGAGTACAAATGAACTCGGCTTCTGGTGAGATTACCACCTTCGGATATGCTAGCCGGCCATTATGTTCCTTCGGTTTGGTATACGAGCCTTCGAACTGAATAGTAAACATCTGTTCGAAGTCTATGCTGTTACTCTTGCGCCATATAGAAAGATTCCATGACCCTGGAACATACGCGAATACCTAATCAATAATTACTAATAAGAGAATATTGAAAATTAATGATAGAAGAATCAACATTAAGAGCTGAAAATGCCAAATCTCTGATTCTAGAAACAGATATGCACAGCATCGTCGATTACGGTTTCTAGTGACATTTCCATAAAATATCAACGAGTGATCATATTTTTCATAATTCTTTATGGTACTAATAATTGAGCTTTTAAAATATGACAGGAGTACAGGACAAGATATCACAGCTTTTTTTCCAAATAGCAGCCAAAAGAACCAGGCATGGGAAAAGTAGCAGATACTAGATAATATTTTACCTGTACTATGTGTTATGTTATCTGAACAAGAGAGAACAGCAAGCAATGAGAGTTCAAGATGGTAATCAACACTACAGACATTTTGCACCAGCTTTCCCTTTTGAGTTAATCCATTATTGATAGAGGTGTTGGCTTCTCGGGTGATCTCAATATGCTGAATGGAACCATCTGATGTCACAATAGTGAAGCTACACCTGAATAGATTTTTTTACATACAAACAATAAAAAAATCGAACATAAATAATAATTAAAAGAAGAAGAACTTACAAATAAGATGTATGCACATCAGAATCCTCATTTGCCAGGACCTTTACGATTGCAGAAGAGACTTTTAATTGCCTCTTCGTAATCCTCACTATCTCATCCCCATTGGCTTTGATAAAATACAGAGTGTCCGTGTCATCAACTACTCCAAGAACCGCATGGCTTTCTGACCAAGTCCCAGTTGAAAATGTAACAAGGCTGCGAGCTACCACAATTTTTTACGGGTCAGAAACTGGGATTTTTTTTCGCTACCGAAACCAATCAATACTCGTCAACGGAATATAACGGTATAAAAAAGGGTAATGTTAGTTGCTAACCATATAAGCATGTAGTATTTTGATAATAGCCAACGTTTTGTAAACGTTTAGTAAATAGCAGGGCAAATCTGTTTACAACAATATTTGGACCAATATAGCCCAAAATTCGAAGTGCACAAAATAACTATAAATAAAGCGCAATCCGGTCCATAATTTCCTATAAATGAATACCACATAAGCACATTGGCTATTCACAATATATTTACAGAACATTGGTTCTTTTCAGATTCTTTATGTTTATGTTGGCTGAAGACCCAATTCAATATCAGAAACATGACAGATATAAGTAAGTACGTTTATATGCAAAGCCTGGAATTCTTACTCGTAAAAGTTCCACATGGGGTTGAGTAGTCATCTTTCTTCTGCAAAATTGTTATCTGATTTCCTGCTGCTACAGCCACAAGCTCACCGCTCGGAGATATAAATAGAGATGATAGTTTTCTCAATTTTCTCAGTTGCTTAGACTGTAACCATTTTTCTTTAAGCCGATTCACACCTAAGAAAATTCGCCAAAGCAAAATGTCAAGCAAATTTCAATTGATTAAAGCAAATTTGTTTAGATGCTTGTAAGTAATGATCAAACCGATGAAAATCAGCTCAAAGAGCTATCAATTAATCAAATTCAAAAGATATCCGATTGATTCAGAATCAAATCCATAAACTGGCAAAAGATTTAAGGAATTTCAATACCACAAAGCCAATGCTCTACGAAATTCATCAACATAAACCACAATAAGCTCGGACAATGGGAAATTCAACAAGAACAATAGTCACTGAGTTCAAACGGAAAGTGAAATCGAACAAACCTTGAACTGAAAGCATCGATAGAAAACCGCCTGAGTCTCCATTATCAATCTGTAATTTTCAACACAAAAACAAAAACAAAACACGGAATACAGAACTCAGATATGAAAAAAAAGAACAGTGTTCTGAATCAAGGAAACGAAATTCGGAACCTGTTGGGGAGGGTAAAGGGGAGTGTACGGCCTCGAAGCGCGACGAAGAGTCTCGTAAAGCACTGGTTCGGACTCTCGATCGTCCATAGCCATGGCGATAGCGCTGTGAGATCTCAATCCTTAGGGCTGTGAAATGATTAAAGAAAGAGATTCGATTTCCATAGACAGAGAACGAAAAATGCTGAAGATAATTTTTAAAGGAAAGACACGATCAGAACGAAGAAGAACTAAATTATTTATAATTTTGACAAGCATTCGTTTGTAATAAGAGTGATTAGTGTTTTCTTATAAAATAAAAAATTAAATATTTATATCAAATAAGAGTGATTCATTTAGTACACTTCATTTAAATTGAAATGAGTTCCCTTAAAATGTGTTTTTTTTTTGTTTTTTTAATAAAAGTAGAGGGATACTATTCCTCTCAAATTCTCAATTTCAATACAACTTTTTTTATTAATAAATTTTCACTACATTTAGAAATACCATATCTTATAACAAAATACCATAATAACAGAGATTTTGTAGTAAAATAATTATAAACTCTTGATTGACGAATTTATTACTTTCTTTCGATCCGATCTAAAACCAATCACAATATTAAATGATCGTACTATTTATAAAAAAAAAAAAATCTTTAACCAAAACGGATAAAATTTAAATTAATATGATTTAAATTAATTTAGAGCTTGCATAAAATAATATCCATACTAGTACTTGTATATTTTTACTTTTGTTACAATTTTAATACCATATATAGTAAATAGTTATAGCAAAATACATTTTTCTATTTTTAAACTCGCACATCTTTTTTTCATTTTTTTTAAAGCAAATTTGTTACGGGTGGATTTCAAGTCATGCGTAGTTAATATTGATCCATTCATTGTCTCGTTTAGATGAAGCTCATTTAATCTACTCAAGATCAATCGCAATATTAATGATCGCATTATTTACAAACAAAAATAGATCAACTAAATATATAATTTGTCAAAACGGACAAAATTTAGAACAATCTAATAAACTTAATTTAGAGTTAACATAACATAAAACGGAGACGAGTGCTCCATATTCTCATTTCCATTACAGTTTCAAATATCATATATAATAAATAATTATAACAAGAGATTTTATAGCAAATTATTTTTAAACTCAAGTTAGATGCCGTCAATTTTTGTAAACTATTACTTCATTTAGACAAAGCTTGTCAATCCGATCCAAAATTAATCACAACATTAAATTGCATTATTTTCTTACAAAATTAGATACAACTTTATATATATTTAGTCAAAACGGAAAAAAAAAATTAGATTAATTCAATTTAACTTAATTTATAGTTAACATAAACTAAAAGGATACGAGACTCGCTTATTCTCACTTTCATTACAATTTTAAATACCATATATAATAAAGAGTTAATTACAAAATACCATAATGAAAAAAATCTTATAGCAAATTATTTTTAAACTACCGCATCTAGTTAGGTGCCATCAATTTTTATCAACTTATTACTTCATTTGGATGAAGCTTGGTAATCCGATCCAAAATCAATCACAACATTAAATGATCGCATTATTTGCTAAAAAAGATTAGATAAAACTATATAAATATTTAGCCAAAACGGAAAAAATTAGATTAATTCGATTTAACTTAATTTAGAGTTAACATAAACTAAAAAGGATACGAGTGCTCGCTTATTCTCACTTTCATTACAATTTCAAATACCATATATAATAAATAGTTAATAACAAAATACGGAAATGAAAGGGATTTTATAGCAAACTATTTTAAAATTCCCTCATAGATGCACTCAATATTGACCAATTAATCACTTCATTGAATGATCTTATTATTTATTAAAGAATAGATAAATTAAATAAATGTTTAACCAACAGACAAAAGTTAAATCAATATGATCTAACTTAATCTGTAGTAATATTAAAGAGATACGAGCTCACATGTTCTCACTTTCATTGCAATTTTTTAAATACCATAAAAATTATAAAATAATTAGCTAAATTTAGTAATTAAACTGGTCAATATATGTCGTAGATACAAAACAATATAGCTAATGTACTAAACACACCTAAGTAGAGAACGACTAAGGTCCTAAACTAAACAAATACAAAAACGACAAATAAAAAAAAAACAAATATCATAAGACGATTGCTAATTTCAATCATATATTAATAGCTTTAATCGAATAGAATACACCTATTGTATATTAGTCGATCTATATTTTCTCATAAATCGATAGTTGATTAATTTTTTTTTGAAGGCAAGATTTATTTGCGGTGGAGATTGAACCCACGCCCTCCAACTTGGAGGAGGTGTGGATTACCACTAGACTATCATAATTAGCACGATAGTTGATCAAATAAACGATACAAATTAAAAAAAACAACTAATAAAAAACGACAAATAAAAATAGTAAATACCAAAAACGACAAATAAAAAAGGCAAATACCAAAAACGACAAATAAAAAAGCAAATTCCAGAAACGACAAATAAACAAAATACGGCAAATAGAAACTCAGTCGCAGTAATGCTTGAAACATACTACTCATCTTAAACACTAATTTTATCATTCTTCTCTTGTAAGGCATACAATTATTTAAATAACAAGCTAGTCATCTCAATTTTGGAAAAAAATTTCGAAATTTGAAGAGCGGGAAACAAAAATCTTAGTCGTAGTTTTCAAACTAAAGATGACGTGGATGACAAGAAAACATAGTGGGAAGATAATCGAAAGCTTGGCCGAAGATCCACGACCGTCGGATCTTCGCGAGCCTCGATCCGCCCTTGATCGGTCCCATGTCCTTCTCCGGGTCCCACCACCGAAGCTCGACTCTCCGCCACCGAGTCTCCACGATTATCGGAAACCGGTCCCGCCACATCCCTCTCATGTGATGGTAAAAGTTGAAAGTGAAAAGCTTTGACCATCTACTCTTTCCGTTGACCAACACCCAAAAGTCAAAGACGTTGACTTCCCCGGGCCGAGCCGCCACGACCGCCACCTGGCCGCCCTTCCACTTGGCGAGCCCCACCGCGGCGGCGGAGCGGCATTGGGCCGGCGGGGTAGCGAATTCCGTGACCGTTTCGTCCCCGTAATTAAACGACAAAATTACTCTTTTGCCCTCGTTATTATTATTACGATTACTTGCGTCGCAAGTAATCATCATCATGATGTATAAAACCCCTCCAACGGAAACTAAGGCGGAATTATCGTCTAAGCTCGAGATTTTGTGTCCCTTCATGGCCTCGGGTTTTGTCGTCTTCTTCTTCCACGTTCCGGAGTCTCGGCTGAAGATCTCGAAGAATATTCCTCCTCCGCCACCTGGCGTATCGTGATTGGTCGTCTCGAGGATCCTCAGAACCTTGTGATCTCTCCGTTTCCGATCGAATCCGAGGTCGAAGAACGATCTTCCGGCGAATCCGATCCCTGGAGAATAAGAGAAATTCGGCTTCGGAAGAACTCTGGAATCTCTCGTGGCCGGATTCCAGAGAACGAGCTTTCTGTTGTCCGGATCGGAGAATTTGTAATCGTCGGTGAGGAGGATCAGGCCGTTGGAGGATCCTAAGATCTGGACCTGGTTCCGGACCAGATCTGCCTTGCGGAACAAGGCGGAGGAGTCCGCTCTGAAGGATTCGGGGCTCGGATCTTCGCCGCGGAGAATTAGGAATTTAGGTCTTTCTCTGGTTCGAGAGTGAGTCGCGACGACGATGCTCGAGAAGAGATTTTTGGAGGCGGAGGAGGAGAGAGACTGAGATTCGGCGAACCACGCGTCGTTCGAGATCCGATCGAGCCATTTCTTCGACACGGATTTCAGCCGCACCAGAGATTTCACCGGAAGCTTTGGCAGAATCTCCGATAGAATGAACTCTTCGATCAGCTCCACGTCGTTTCTAGGGTTTGAGTTACAGATCGTCGTGACACTGTTTCCCATTTTGTGTATATATATATATAGATTAAGTTTATATAATAACGGCGGTCATTTATTGATCTATATAGATAAGGATTTGATTGCAGAGATGAGTCGTGTAATTAATTACTACTCTTTTGTTTGTTTCGAGTTTTATGCTTTGACCGATCTCAAGCTTGACTTTTTCAATATTTTCAAAAAATAAAACCTTGATTTCTTATTCGCTTTCTGCATGGCAAAGATCATGATATATATTGCAGCATATTTTTATGAGAAATTGCCAAACTACCCTTGCTTGTAAAGTCCACTAAAATTAATTTGTTTCAAAAATACTAGTACAAAATTTAAAATACACGTAAAATAATTTCTTTACATTTTATTATATTTTTATATTAAACGATTATTATTTATTTATTTTTTTAAAAAATTAAATTTTAAAAAGTAAAAACTGCTCCAATTTTTTAATTATTTTGACCCATAGTACTTGTGTTAGTTTTATTGTTTTAAAAAATATTTAGTTTTTCACATTAAATTTACTTGTATTTTGGAAAATATATGCTTAGTTTTGTTTTTAATGAGTGATATATATTCTGAACACTGTTCGATACTTTATTGGGCGATGGAGATATCAAGCAATTTACCAAGTTTGTATACGTATTTATTTGTATGGTATTTTAAATTACAGTGATTAACTAAATTGCCATGTTATACGGAAATGAACGTATACGATTCAGTATTATCTTAATTACGTGTAAAGAAGAAGTGAAGAGCCCAACTATCCGGATCAAGAAGACTTTTTTAAAGGAATAAAATTTATCTATAAAATAGGGAAAAAAAGATAATAAACAATATAGATAAATAAAAATATTAATGTCTAATTTGTGATTTGTACATCCAAATTGCATAACAGAAGTAATTATCACTTCACGTGGAATACATTACAACCACGTAGAAACATAGAGGGCTAGCTAACTACATTTTATAATTGAGCTAAAATAAATAAATAAATCCATCCACAGCAACACATCGAGCTATATAACCGAGTTGAAAAAGAAAAAAGAAAAAAGAAAATTCAAAATATCTACCTGAAATTAAAGAATGTAAGAAGACTAC
The DNA here is from genome assembly GCA_958296335.1 of Urtica urens. Lineage (NCBI taxonomy): Eukaryota > Viridiplantae > Streptophyta > Magnoliopsida > Rosales > Urticaceae > Urtica > Urtica urens. Next base: position 18,536,317 of record OY282530.1, on the reverse strand, counting down.
CATAGATACAGCACAAAGCATAGCTGAATCTTTTAACCTTCATTTTATGTAAACACTAGTCATTTCAAGCGAACAAACAGGAAGATGAACAAAGAAACTACTAATCATCATCATCAACATACATACATCAGATCCAGGTGAATTCAACAAAACAACATAGAAACCAACTTGAAAAGACCTCATCCAACAACACAAGGTATAGCTGAATTATTAACCCTTCAAATCCGTTTAACACGAAAAAGTGCTGAAGTCAAAGCCTTCGCATCGAACAAAAGCTCTCACAGAAACCAACAAGCAACAAAATGAACCTCAAAACAACATAGAAACCAACTTGAAAAGTCCTCATCTAATCTAACAACACAAGGTATAGCTGTGAATTATTAACCCTTTAAATCCGTTTAACACATAGAAAAGCTGCGTAGAAACCAACAAGCAACCAAATGAACTTCTAAACAACATATAAACCAACTTGAAAAGACATCATCGAGAGTCTCGTTCCTACATTGTCAAACTCTAATAATAATACGAAAAAAGAAAAAACCTCACCTAACAAGACAAGGTGTAGCTGAATTATTAACCCTCCAAATCCGTTTAACACGAAAAAGTGCTGAAGTCAAAGCCTTTGTATCAAACAAAAGCTCTTATAGAGACCAACAAGAAAGAAAAACCCCACCGACCATCACAATACATCGGTTCCAAATGAATTCAACCAAGTTGAAAAGACCTCATCAAGTTTCGTTCCTACATTGTCAAACTCTAATACCAATAAAAAAAGCAAAAAGTACCCGAAAGAAAGGGAAGTTAAGACTTGACCTTCTTGTCCTCTTCCTTCATCTTCTTGTCCCATCGGCGCTTCCTGTAGGCCAAAAGCAAGTCGGGCATCTTGGCCATGAGCTTGGCAGTGTTCTCCCGCTTCTCGGCTGCAACGCGGTCGTGCTTGTGCCCTTTCCGGCGAGTCTTCTCCGGCTTTCTCTTCGGATCGAACGGCCAATCGTGTCCCGCCACCAAAGCCTCCTTCCGAATCCTAGCACGGTGCCTCGCGCTGATCCCCAGCGGCTCCCACGCTCCCAATTTCCAGTATCCCCAAACCCCTTTCGCCAGCTCGTTCCGGTACTTCCCGAGCTTCTCTAGCCATGGGTTACGATACGCTGTCGCTGTCGCTGCCACTGTCGCCACTGCTTTTCCACCGGACATTTTTTTCGACGGCTCGGAAATGGGGTTCGGTTGTTTTCTTGTGTTGTTATGGGATTTTTATCTATTTAAGCGATATGGGATTGGGTTTTGTTGTTACTTGTTTGGGACTTTTGTCGAATACCTGGAGTGCGAAAAAAGAGACGGTGTGTTGGAATGGAAAAAGAAAAGAGAAAAGCTTTCTTTCTACCTGCAAGTAATTACATCTGATTAATTGAATTGACTACAGAAAAATAGTTTTAGTGAAAAAACAAGCGGAGAGCGAATCTAGAGTCGAGTTGAGAAAAAAAATGGTACTTTTTGAATGTTCAATTATAACTTAGATGGGATTGGGTTTGTTGTTCTTGTTTGGAACTTTTGTCGAACACCTGGAGGGCGAAAAAATAATAAATGTGTTGAAACGGGAAAAGAAAAAGCTTTCTTTCTACCTGCAAGTAACTACATCTGATTCTTTGAATTGACTACAGAAAAATGGTTAGAGTGGAAAAATAAGCGCAGAACAGAGCCAAATGGTTTGTCACATAAATGGAGACTCAGAGTCGAGATAAGAAAATTAGTTCTTTTGTTATTACTTTAATTACTATGTGGTTTATTTACTAACTAAGATGGGATTGAGTGGAACGAGCAAACGAAATGAGTATAATTTTCTTCTTAAACTTTTGTCGAACATGTGGTGGGCAAAGTAAAAGGCAATGCTTTTCAGAACGATTTAAGCAATAAAAATTATTTCTATCTTCCTGCAAAATATAGTCGTGATCGAATGGTTGGTCACATAGAAGAAGATTCAGAGTCAAGGAATGGAAAAAGCTCGTAGAAACGAGAGAAAAATGAGAGCTCGAAAAACATATAGTGATTGAAAAGGAACGAAAAACGGAAATGAGAAAGGGAATGTGATCGCCTTGAGATCAACAAGAAGTTCCAAGGAGAGACGATCTCCGAGAGAGATTTAACTACGATAATTGTTCTCTTACCTAGGTATAGGGTTCTCTAACGTAGAATTGATTAACTGATCATGGTTTCGATTCGAATGTTCGATTCATTGAAAGAAACTAAATTGACCAAAAGGAAAAACGTAAGATTTAGAGAGAGAGAGAGAGAGAGAGAGAGAGAGAGACTCACCGGTGATTGATCGGAGTGAGAGGAATGTGATATGGAGACACTAAAGCTTTCTTTCTTTACCTCTCTCGTTTATGCTCTTATGATTCTGTGTGTCGCGGTGCACGCTAAGAATATTAATAGCCAATCATTTAGAAAAACTATGTTGTACTTACAAAACAATATAAAAATTCCGCCGAAACGGTCATAGTTTATTAAGGAGAATTTCGGAAAATATGTGTGATAATAGGTTAACATTTTATTTTTATGTAAGGCGAAATTTTATTACGAAATATATGTGGCTAAAGATAAAAAAAATTATTTACAAATTTTGACCGCAATATTCTGCAATTAATATTAAATTTTGTAAGATAACGCAATTGACCGCAACGCAATTGACCAAATTGTTATTAAAGACTTTTTTTTGTCATTTGATAGATATATTTCCTGATAAAATTTTATGACCATGAAAACAAAATATCATCACACATATTTTTCGAAATTATTTTCTACTACATTTTTTGAAACGATTAACGTTTCGTAAACTTCGCGCAAATGATTTCACATTACACATTACTACTATATACAATAACCAAAATAGTATTATACAAAAAGTTAATATCAAAACAAACAAAAACTGCATGGCTACCAAATATTTCAAACGATCATTAGTCGATGCTTACCAAATATTTCAAATATACCCTTCGCACTTTATTACTCCTTGAAATTTATGCAAATAACTTTAATTACGATAGTAATTATTTTTTAAAATTAGTTTCGGAAATAAATAATGTGATTCATTAATTTGGCATGTTTGATTAATATGTTTTAATTATTCGAATAAAAACATTTGATTATTGCGTTTATTAATTCATTTTCTTACGGAAATGCTTAAAATTTAAAATATTTTCATATCCTCTTTTTAATGCATCAACCAAAATCTGAATGAACGATTTTAGCGTTTTCTCAGTAATTAACGTTTTTAAGACATGTTTTTATTTATTTATGGGAAAAGGTATATTTTCAGGTTTTATATTGTTTGTGATGGTACTTATTGTGACATTGTATAGCTTGTGAACTAATTCTTTCTCCATAATTAACAAAGCAATTCCCTTATCACTACGAATTCTTTTCTTAAAAAAAAAAAATCCTCCAAAAGGGTCAAAAATCTCTAACGACTCAGATTGGATTTTCATCTTGGTGTCGTTCTACTTTGTCCCGCAAATGTCGTTTGTTGCTGAAAAGTTAACAAAAATATCAAATTAGAAAAAGATAAATTAAATTTTGTAGAACTAAAATTTGTGCAAAATATCAAATTCACTATTAAAATCATTAAATTAGAAAAAGATCAATTTAATTTTGTAGAACTAAAATTTGTGCAAAATATGAAATTCACTATTAAAATTATCAAATTAGAAAAAGATAAATTTAATTTTGTAGAACTAAAATATCAAATTCACTATTAAAAATATCAAATTAGAAAAAGATCAATTTAATATTGTAGAACTAAAATTTGTACAAAATATCAAATTCACTTTTAAAAATATCCGAAAATATATCCGAAAATGAACTTTTGACCCAATTTCGGACAGAAATATCGCCTATGACTTTGGGTTTTTTTCCGATAAATTTGCGATGAGAGGGTATTTTTGTCCGAAATCGGGTCTAAACTTCAGTTTCGGATATTATTTATTCAAGTAGTAAGTCTGATTTTGATATTTTGAAATGAGATTTCTCATTAACGAAATTATCGAGAAGTTTCGGGAAATACGAGAATATACCTGAGAAGCGTAAGACGAGCTGGCGGTGAGAAACTTGAGAAACTCTTCCTTCTTCTTCTCGAACTTGAGCTTGACGTTTTCGAGAAGCGCTTGCTCTCTCTTGATATCTTCCGTAACCTTCTCTTTCTTCCATTTCAGCTCTTGGATTTGCCGCTCCGACCCTTTGAATACCTCCGTCAAGCTCGCCGCGGATTTCTGAAACTTCACGCCCAAGTCTTGCCTAAACCAAAACAAATCAATCATTCAAAAAAGGGATAATTAGTATAATAGCACTTTGAAACATTGTAATGGCAAAACAGCCAACATTTCAAACAAATTGGTTTATAGCACCCTAAATAAACCATGACAATACTACTCCTAATTTATAGGAAAATCAGTTACTAAACGTAAGAGGACAAACTGGTAAAAACAAAAATCACAATACTACCACGTCATCATTATTGGTTATAAACTAAAAAAAATAAAACGTTTGGCTGTATAGCAAGTTCAAGGTTTCCATTGGTTATATAGAGCAATTTTTCTTAAAAAAACAAATTTAGTCGGATAAACGTGTAGTATTTTGATAAGAACCAGAAAAATCTGTTTACAACGATAGACTGTAACCGAAGGGCGATCCGGTCCATAATTTCGTGTAAATGATTGACATATTTACAGAACGTTGGCCGTTTCCAAGTTCCTTATGTTTATGTTGACTAAAGATCCAATCTTTTTGAAAAAAAAAATCCGGGTTTTGATGAACTCACCGGTGGCCGAGAGAGAAGACGCCGGAATCTCTAATCATTCCTCCGTCCAAAGAAACGGCTCCGTCGCTCAAACACGGGATCGCTCGAAGCATCTCGTCTCTGGTTTTGTAGACTTGCAATCTCGAGAAGAGATTGTAAAACAGAGTTTCTCGGAGTCCGAGGCCGGAGGCGGTGGAGCAGAGGAGGTTTTCGGTTTCCACAAAGATCATGTTCACGGCGAATCCGAGGAAACCCGCCGGAATATCTCCATTCGGGAGCCTCGGCTTTCGCAGATCGAGCCTCCTTTGAGGATCGTTCGTCACAAAATCGCCCGAGTAAGGCCTGTCAGATTTTAAATAAAAATCAACTCTAATGAGAAAGAAGATAATGAAAGCTTGTATGGACCAGAAATACTTTTCGGCTCAAATAGTCACTGCATTGCTTACGAAAACTCAATAACTGATAAATTGAAATCAAACAAATCCTTGAAAGAAAATTGTTTCTAACTTTCATTTACTGTTTGTGAGTAACCCTACCTCAGATTTTCGAGACAAATGGCGAGAAATCGGCTGTCCAAAGGCCTTCCAATGGAAGCTCCGAGTCCGTGAAGTCCAGTGCTTTTGTTGATACAGCCATCATCGTCGTACAATTCAAGAGCTCTCAGACCTCCGTAAGTCTTACACACGATTCCCATCATCGTTTCCATTCCCAAATACTCCGACAAAATCCTGTCCAAATCAATAAATATATAGTACAGGAATAGAGACCCGAAAAAGAAAAGAATTCGATACATATCATTCATAATTATACAAGACTGAAGTTAGAAGCTAGTAAGCTTGAGTCAAGTTAAGTTAAGTTGAGTCAAAATGTAACCATTAGCCGGTTGCTATATAAACAAGTCCTTTTACAAGATCAAGAGAGATTTCAAGATTGTTCATCGGAAGGAAAAAAGAGGCTGTGTTGCTTGTGTTCGAAGCCACAGATTGGTACTTTGTTGTTTGAGGTTATTTTTACGGTTTGACTATAGTGGATTATGATTCGTTTTGAATCTGAAACCAGGATAAAATCACTGTGTTCTTTTTTTTTTGGTTTATGTTCTGTCATGTTTTAGTGTTTAACCGGGTAATTGCTTCTTGTGCAAGTTTTGATATCAAGATCCGGTTTGATCTCGAGATTCAACAATCCTGCGTATTATTGTGTTTTTTCGCGTGCAATAATGTAGTACACGAATCGAAACCCAAAAGAAAAAGTCGGTACATATCACTCATAATCATACCTACTGAGATCATCATCGTCAACTTCACCGAGCGCAGCCACAATACCCAAAATGCCCTTCATCATTGGGATGCTCGAGGCTTGAGCACCGTGACGAGATTTGAGCTGGCACAGAACTCCCGCCGCGGATTTCTCGCGCCGGAGAATCTCTTCGATCGATTCCTCCTTTTCGTTCTGGGAAAGAGACTGTTCTTCGTTTGCAGAATGGTATTTACCCACAGAAGCTGAAAAAAGATAAGAGACTTTTCAGACGATTTCTTACTCGAGAGAGGGAAAAGAAAAAATAAATATTTTTGTATACAAGAAATTGGGTCGTTAGCCAACATAAAGATAAGAAATTTGAAAATAGCCAAGGTTCTATAAATATTTTGTAAAAACTTGTCGTACTTACATGGCAGTCGTTTACAGGAAATTATGGACCAAATTACCCTTTTCGATTTGAGTAATTTTAAGGGTTATTCGGGCTAAATTGGTCCAAATAATCTTGTAAACAGATTGATCTCGATATTTACAAAACGTTAACTATTATGAAAATACTACTAGTTTATATGGCTCGTAACTAGAATTATATATGTATATATATATATACACATACCCTGCACATCAAGAATAGAGTCCTCTAATTTGGTTTTCTGGGAATTGAGAAACTTTACGTTGTCCTCGTGCATTTTTATTTTCAGTCCGATCGTTTGTAGATCGTCTTGAAGTCTCTGCAACGATCAGGTTCGGGAAAAACATAAACATCTCTAAATCAAGTTAAGCTTATCTCTAATCCTATGGACAGATTATATATATAAATAACTAAATAAAAATAAAAAAGGTTTAATTAACGAGACCTTGGAGAAGTCGACAATGGATTCTGCCTGGGCATAGCCTGCGTTTTGAATGCCGTCTCTTACTACTAAAATTCCGTTCGGATTTGGATCCACTTGCATCGGAGCTTGTGAGGAATCCACTTGCAATGGATTCGAGTTCGACGGAATCTGCAATAAACAATTATCATTTTTTTTTCTGTTTTTAATGTGATAAACCCAACATAAATTCCCTTTTTAATGAACACAATCTTACTTCCCCTTTTCATTTCCAATAAATGGTCACTGATTTTTCTAACTGAAACTGTCTATGAAACTACCTTCAACTGTAAATCTAGGCTTATCATGTAATTTCTCACAACCTAGGAACATAATCAACATCAAAATTCAAAAATAAATAAATGAACAAAAAAAAATCATGTTTTTCTTCTTAAAAAAGCCATTGAAAACTCGGACATGCATTGATTTATTTCATGAACAACCTTCAACTATAAATCTAGGTTTATCATGAAATTCGCTCACAACCTAGAAACATAATCAACATCAAAATTCAAAAGTAAATAAAATAAACGAAAAAATAAAATCATGTTTTTCTTCTTCCTGGTATATATTTCATAAGCTAAGAATGAAAAAGGCATTGAAAACTCGGACATGCATTGGAATCTCTTTCCAAATATCTGGAGAAGACAAGTTTAAGGCAACCAAACAGCTTTTGGGAAGAAAAAGAAAAGAAAAGTGGATACTTTCGGAAATATATAACTAACCTGGTTATTGGAATGAAACATTGCAGAGTTTGTGACTCAGTACTGTATCTCTCTCTCTGTTCTCTCAGGCACCGGAAAATTGAAAAAAGAGGTTCTTGTTCTGTGAGTCTCTCTTCAGTCAAATGTACTAGTTCTTTTTATGAAAAAAAAAATATAACTATTTCTGTATATGTCACAACATGTGTGTGAATTGTACGTTAATGTTTGGTTTTGGGTTTTATTTGATCCGTTTTTGTAATTTTCGTCCTTTTTTTTCTGAAAATATATATTGAAATGAATATTTTCGGAAGAGAAAAGGAATGGGTTTTCGACAAGTGGGCTTAGTAGATATTTTGGGCTCCGAAATAGAAATTCCATTTAGACCTCAAAATTAATATAAAAATGATTTTTTATTTAAAAAATACTTAAAAAATGAGATATGTGATAATTTACTACTACTAATTTACCTTTGATATTTTGGCAACTTTATTGTGCAAAGCGAAATCTTTCAATCCAAGTGCTCTAGGATTATTAGCTAATTAATTACAATTCATAATTACTCTCTCAGAATGACACTTTAAACATATTATTTGAGTGCTCATTGGTAAAAAGGGCCAATTTTTATTTTATTTTATTATAAGTCAAATTTAACTGCCTTGTCAGACAAAATCAGGTACAATATGCAATATTATGAACAGAAAGAAAAGAAAAGAAAAATTACAAGTTTAGAAGAGCTAAAACTAGAACCAGTAATAATTTATACGAATAGATATTTCATTTTTGTTCTCTCTTTCAAATCTATTCTCAAAAGTATTTTATACATACATTTACAGGGCATCCAACGAAAGCAAAAATATCAAATACTTCACGAGTGAAAGTACTAGTCTGATATATACATATCTCCATACAATACATTGGTCATTCGTCTCACCAGTTTCTTGGGTTCCAAGTAACTTTTCGTCATGGTTCTGCAACTTGTAAATCTTGTTCTACATCTTCTCGAAATTACAAGGTGCAATATTATGAACAGAAAGAAAATGGAAACAAAATTACAAGTTTGGAAGAGCTAGAACTTGTACCAGAGACAGTGATAAATTATAAGAATAGATATCTCTTTTTCTCGGTCTCAAATCTTCAAATCTATTCTCAAAAGTATTCTATATCTATATTTACAAGGCATCCACTCGTCTAGGTATCTTTACCTTTCTAATGAAAGCAAAAATATCAGAACACTTCATCAGAATGACAATACTAGTCTGATATATATGCCTTAAAAGAAGTCTGATATATATGCTATTTACTATTTTCATACCCGCTCGATTCTAGTAAAGATCATTCGTCTCACCAGTTTCCTGGGTTCCAAATAATTCTTCGTTGCGGTTCTGCATCTTCTCGTACTTTTTCATTTCCCGCGCGAGTTCTTCTGTCAATTCTTTCAAGACTTTGTTGGTCTTTCTCAGCTCTGAGAAATCCATTTTCAACTCATTTAGATCATCTTCCGAACAGCTCGTCCCACTCTCTGCCGGCACGACTTGGAAGCATATGTCGGGATCCCTACAGGAAAATCGGCAATTCAGAAGTCGAATTCTAATAAACAGAAATGAAAAAAACTTATAATCTAGGCTAATCCGTTCTGTACTAAAATAAAAGAAAAGGGCAACCTCGTCCATAATTTCATGTGAATTCAGTCCGCATTCTCTATTTACAACATATTTACAGAATATTTAGGTTGGCTAAAGACTCAATTTTTTTATATAATTTATTGTTTTTTTAGATTCATGTAGAACTCCGAAGCATATCTCAGTATCCCTATGGGAAAGTCGTCAATTTACAAATCAAATTCTAATGAACGGAGATGAAAAACTCATAATTCTTTTTGTTTTTTAAGATTCGTGTAATAGTTGGTAGTATAAATACCCGAAACCGAGAGAAACAACGCCATTTTCTTTAAGGATTCCTCCGTCGAGAGACACGGCGCCACCACTGGAGTTGATACAGCTTCGAGCGGATAACATCTCAGACCTCGTTCGGTAAACTTGGAGATTCCCAAAGAGGCGATAAAACAGCGTTTCTCGTAGACCGAGGCCAGACCTCGTCTTGATTCTGAAGTGTTCTTCGTCGAGATCGATCATATTCACTGCATGACCAAGAAACCCAGAAGGCACAGTTCCGTTCGGAAGAGAAGGAAGCGGCAGCACTAACTTTCTCTGATGATTCTCCAGACCGAAGCAAGGACCCATTATTGATCTGTCAAACCAACAAAAGATTATAAGAAGGAAACAAGTCAAGATGTGCTGTTTTTCGGTTCCAACATTTTGTAAATTTGTTGTAAATAGCCAGCGAAGTTACGTGTCATATTTATTTCAAAGTTTTCGAACGGGTTTGCTTTTTTCGTTTTTGGTGTGAGCGGGAATTCATTTTGGGCCAAAGTCGTCCGAAAAAAATTGTAACTTGTTTAAGCCGGTGATTTATAAATAATTTACCAAACATGAGCTATATCTAAAATTCATAAAGTTTATATGGCTCATGATTATATTAACCTTTTTTTCTCTTATTAGGTGTTGATGTACCTTATATCTTCGAGGCATATGACGAGAAACCTTCCGATTATCGAATTCCCATGTTTGATTGCTTCGCCGTGAAGAGCATCGTCGGAGTCAACTTCTCCGCCCCGGCGATACTTTTCGAGAGAAGAAACAGCTTCGAAAGATCGCGTCACAACGGCCAGCATCTGATCCTCACCCAAGTATTCCGATAGCACCCTGTACTTGTAAACAATAAAAAAAATTATAAAATGAAGTTGTGAAATTATGAAGTTTTTGGCTTGGGTAATGGGAAAATGCTTAAACCTGCTGAGAGGAAAAGAGTTGACTCTTCCAAGAAGAGCAACAATTCCAATTACATCTTTTACTAAACTATCCTTCGGCTCTCCAAATGGAACTCTTCTAGAGATATTGTAGAGAGTCATTGCAGCAGAGTGACCTCTTTTTTCAATCTCCTCAACCACTTCCTCTCGAGTGATAAACCCATTTGGGAAACCCAAAGAACAAGAATCTGAAACTTGAAGAGTATAGCAGACAACACTCTGGTCAGGCTTAAACAGATAAAACAAACAGAGAAAAAAAATTAGTGAACCAAAACCTTGCGACGCTCTGATGTTATCCTCGACAACATCCTTGTGGGCTTTAATTCTTGTAATTTTTTTTTTTAGCTTTTCTATTTCTTCTCTACAAACACGAAATTTATCACGACATTTCTGCAACAAAAGAAAAAGAAAATAAAATCAACTTGTACTATCTACGACAAATGATAATTATGTACTATCTGCATATAAAACTAATTATGTGGTTTATGTATAGATGTACATTCTCTTGGTTTTGTGTGAGCAACATAAATTTTTTCCCTACTACAGCAAGAGGATTCGGGTCTTGGAGTAGCAAAAGATCCAGATCACGCTGCGAGAGATCTGGATCACGCTGCGAGAGATCTGGATCACGCTGCGAAGATTGATTCTCACCATACTCCACTTCCGGAATCAGCGATAATGGTTTCACCAAATACAGCTGCATATGAAATCCAAAGGATCATAAGCTTAGATGAAAAAAAGGCAGTGACTAAAGATAAAGCAAAAAGCCTAACTAAACTAACCTCGACATCTAAGCTGAGAATAGAGTGACGAGAATGCTTAGCTTGGAATTGAAAGCGACCCTCTTCTTGAGGCAGGGTAATTGCCGGAACACAGCACCGACCATAGACAAAAGTGTATCGAACTGAGTGCTCTGTGTTGAGCCAATCAGCCTTTATTGTGAGCATATGAGATTGGCCATTTTTTTCTTCATTGTGAATAGTCATATCGAGATCTCCCTCGGAGTTTACCACTTCGAATTTTATATTCTCGAGTAGTGAACCGGCGGTAAGTGACTCGGGTACCTAAAGAAAATTGATAACTTTTCAGAGGAGAATATTTTGAAGCAATAATTTATAAATTGAAAACATTTAGAGGAGATATGTAACTAGGACATCACCTTCGACGCTATTCTCAACTCTCTTCTCTCGATCAGCCATTCTCGCTCGAACACAACTTTATCGTTCGATGACACAGCGAGTGATACTATATTGGGAGGCAGATTAGATGTATGTCAACACTTACATAATAGTCTAAACATTATGCAAATCCAAAAAATTGAATGGAATGTTTTTTTAATATCTGAAAGCTTAGCGTAGAGCACAATCAAATGTTAAAGAGATGAAAAGATGGTAGATTAGATCTATATCAATACTAACATATAAGTCTAAACATTATGCAAATCAGAAAAAGTGATTGAATGTTTCTATTTTAATATTCGAAAGCTTAGTCTAGAGCACACTTAAGTGTTAAAGTGATAAAAAGACAGAGGTGAACGAGCTAGGTTCTTCTAATAGTTTAAGAAGATAAACGAGCTAGGTTCTTTTAAGAAAATTCATGTCTTGGTAACATTTTACTCCTTTGACTCTTCTCTTACCAACATCATATCTTATTTTGAGTAATCTTAGTACCAAGAAGCATATAACAGAGGAAGCATGTAAGAGCATAGCTGTAGAGTTAGTGAGCATACCAGTTTGTCCATACGAAGCATTAACTTTCAAGATTCCGTTCAAATCAACGCATCCACAGTCATCCACCTATATTGCGAATTTTACGAGTTCCAATATCATACATCAGCCAACCACAAACATTTCGGCACATTACACAACAATGATTCATTTCAATATTCTCAACGCTGCCTGATATTTGCTTCTTTACAAAATGGCTTTGTGGATTGTGAAAGAAACTTTAAAAATAATCACCTTTCGCTTTGATCCAAGTTTATCTAGTAACTGAAACCCCTTGAATTTAAAGTCAACAAAGGACCCTTTCAACGCATGATTATGGAACGCATCAAACATCTGAAAATGGAAATATAGTATCAGAGTAAATCTTCATTTTATTTGTGGTAAAAGTGTAGACGAAATATAATTGATGTACCCGAAATTGAAGCTCATTGATGATGCAACCTGGGAGCAATTGGTTTTCAAGAGTCGGAGGTTGGGATTCAACAGATTCTATATCTCCAGGATGAACTGATGTAGAGAAAAGGAAACAAATTAAGATACCATAATAAATATCATACGCTGGGAAAAAAATTGGTGACACGGAATCTTATAAATACCAACACAAGGAATGGAATCAGAAAAAAGCCCATCCAAGCTTGCAACAGTTAACGTGGCTCCATAAGCTGGTCGAATATGATCCAAGTCACGGCATTCAATACGCATTTTCTGTTAAAAAAATTATAAACAATTTAAAGGTCTGTAAGAACTCTAGAAAATTTGATGACCCCCGTATACACACATGTAAACCTAACCTGAATGTTTAGCGTTTCTTTAGAAACTGAAAGTGCAGTTTTAAGATCTTTTACATCGAAACCTACACCGGCCGATGCTTGAAGTTTGACCCGGACTTCTTTTGACGTAAAACTAGTTCGGTTTCCATACATATCATGGCATAAAACACTCAGAAGCTTGCACGTACAACCAACCCTGCCAGACAATAAGATTAATTTTCTTTTTTGAAGAACGTATAGCAAATGTGAAAAACAAAATTCAAATTTGGCACAATAAATAAATTTGCATGCAGTAACTAAATGTTAAGGAAGGCTTTCATTTCACTTTATAGACACAAAATTCAACCCAGCACAAGAAATATTCACTTCCCTAATGTTAATAAATAAGCTAAAACAAATCAAGTTTACAAGAGAAAAAAATAAGTACCTCAGAGAGTATGGTGGACTCTTGATACCACGTATGATTTTCCACTTTTTTATCTGGGGAGACGGCTTGACCGTAACCTCTTTTAAAGTTTGGCAACTTGAGTCAACCTGATAATGAATATAAGGTGAGGTACACATACAATGACAACTTTGAGCGTTTGATTACACGACTTACTAGAGAGAATGCAAATTTGTACAATCCTGCTTTATAAAACAAACGAGGCAGCTTGCATCCAAGTGAAAAGACGTAGACGCCCTGGATTCCTTTTTGTTGTGTAGGAGTAACCCACGCTGAGTGAAGATGTTCAACCTTTCCACTCTTTTCATCTTGAAACTTGACCGCCAAAGACATGTCTGAGTTCCATTTTAGTATGTCTCTTTGGTCTAGATCTTTCGGATCACTCTCCGGTGCATAGTTAAGAGGCCGTACAACTGCCACAACTTCCATAGGAGGAGTTTTTCCAGCTTCAACCAATGTGTCCAATTCCTGAAAAGAAAAGAAAAAAGGCATTAAGAAGGCATTAGGAAATCAGTTGACATAAATAAGGCATTAAGAAGGTAACAAATGTGAGTAAAGCATTAATCGGAAAAGACAAGTCACTGCTCACAATTTTTCATAACAGAACTATTATCGAAAAATACAAAAGTTATAACAATGATTTTTCCTTATGACACTTAAGGAAACGTTAAATTCACAATTTACAGTCTGAAAGCGAGAGATAGATTCAGAAGACTGACCTCCTCGTCAAACCCCAATTCTAGGCAATGTTTTGCGCAAAGCAATTCTATTGAAGAAGGAGATTTCTGACGTTCCTTCTCAATTTGTGTTTTCCATTCCGCATTATCAACCAATACACACTGCAGGTAATGGATGAAAATAGCCAAGATATTTTACATTTCAAGACAAGTAAAAAGTACAACAATATTTTCTTCTTAATAATATGAAATAAACTCTTATAAATTGCTAACCATTTCAGAGTCAATGACACCTATTGGTATAGATAAGGACTTGCGTAAATCAAAACTGGTCTGTCCGTCAACTTCTGAAAGAACACACCCCTCCTCGGCTATAATATCGATTGGCCTTTAAAGGCAAAATTAGAAAATAACATGTCAGACAATGTATTGAGGAGTGATATATAAGACATTAGTAAATAAAATAGAACATGGAATAAACATACCTGCAGATAATCCTATGGTCTCCTATGAAATATTTTCCAGGAGAAAAAAAACGAGACAGAATCATAACCCAAAAATCTTGCAGAGAACTAGTTCGAATATTTTCGAGTACAAGAAAATAAATTTATAAGGACAGTCACGTACCACCAGTGTCACCTTCGAATCCTCCAAGATAGAAGTACTCTAACGTGGCATACACATTCTTTTTATGAATTTTCGGAGCAGCTCCCTTAAGAAGTTTAACTTTCTGACCGGACTTCCAAGTTTCTCCCTTCCTCTTGAAAACTTTATGAAATCGTCCGACTAGATATAACAACGAAGCAGCATGATAAAATTGGATTTTGATTCTGACTTACAGAAATACCAACTATATTAAATCACATCAATTCATCAAGATTAACAGATTGTTGATTTCAATGTTTGAAAGAACCTAGAAGAGCACTCTGATTGACATAAAAAAATTAAGTACACGAAGAAAATATACGAAGGGTCAGACATATAGCATAAATGATCTCTGTGCCTACCATCAGATGCAATCGCGGATCCCTTCTTCTGCATTGGACTGACAACAATGATGGGTTGATCTTCCCCTCGATCAACTTCTTCATCGTAACGGTTGTGCATCTCAAGAATCCAATCCTGATATTCCTTTTCTAACTGGACAAGACTCAGCGCTTTTCCATCTCTGCGAACATTGATATCCACAACTGCAATATAAAATTGTTTCATTTGACGCGAGACTGTATGACAAACTACAGAGCAAACTGTATAGAGAAATGACCTTTCTCACTCTCGGAAAAATTGCCACCGAAGTTCTTTAAGGCGATAGTGAAAGGATTCTGCTGTGCAAGATCGGTCTGCAGATAATGAAGCATGAGATAACAATCTCTTATAAAGAGTAGCGAGTACTAAGTTAGATATTACTGTCCACAAGGTAGGTTAAAGTTGAACATGCCTTAGAGGGCGTTGGATTCATGCCTGCATCAGTATCTGCAACAAAAATAATCCATGAATTAATACAAGTTGTACCGAAAATTTCCATGCTATTGGTTTCTAATGGAAATAAACTATTTGAAGAGAGACTGACCAATGAAGCACTTGACTCTGAAACAGCAACGTTTCAGCAATCGGAACTTGTCAGAACCCTTTTTGTGTCTTAAGTCCATGAAAGGAAGCCAGGCCTGTAAGTAAATATTAGAGTAAGAGTGCCAATCTACTCAGAGATGGCTTAAAACTGGGAAGGCTTTAATAGAAATACAGGAAACACGATCCTACGCCCTCATGGTTTTCTAAAAAAACTGGCTAAAGCCTATAAAGCCAACTTATGATTCCCCAATTTTATCCAGAAATTAGAGGTCCAAAGTATGAATTGAGAAGTTCAGAACCCACCCAACGAGCATCCGGGAGAAGACGACCAAGCCTTCTTATGGAGACACGGCTAAAGTTGTCGTATTGTTCAGAGATCTTATGTTTATCATCTTTCAAAGTCTCTAAGATCCTCTCGATATTTTCTTTTCCCTGATATGCACGACAACTCAAATTTCTAGAACAGATAATGTAGCCGAATAGAAAGATATATATTATATTGACCTCGGAAGCGGGGAAGTAAACACACTTGAGGCGTGCATTAGCTTTTACACATGACCGTGAACCTGATATATTCCAAGTCAGAAAACGAAACAGATGTTTGGATCAACTCAGAATACAAATGACATGAGAGCTTATAAAGTAATAACATAATAGACCGACTGCTTTTTTCACTCTCTTGCTTCAGCGAGAAGTGCAATCCTAACACAAAATCGGGTCCATTGGACGAATGGATATTTGTTATTGCCACTTCCCCACCACCGATTCCCGCCAAATTGGTTCCATTGACCTGAGATGTCACGAATTCTAAAATATTCAAATCGCATATACGGGTTTCACTGTTAAGCCTAAGAATGTTGATATGTTTTGTAATTTAAAGTCAAAGATCCAGAACAAACCTGAAACATAACAGGCATGACAGTTTTCCCTGTTTTGGACACCTCGTCACACTGGTCACGCACACAAAGTAAGACTTAAAGGAGAACAGTACAACAGTTATGCACACACACACAAACTACCAAGAAGTTTCGACCTCACTTTTCAATCTGTCGAAAAATTGGCCAATCTCCCATAGCAAACCCATGCACGATCAAAATTAAGAAAGACAAAGACTTAAGGAGCATTTTAATCATTATTAACCTGAATGTATGGGAAGTATATATCCTTTAGCCAGCATTTAATTCGACGGATGTCCAACTTTTTCAGCTTTGGTTCAAAAATTTCAACCTGCAAAAGACAATGCAAATAATAAAAAAAAGTGCAAACACCGTTTCTAAAAAAGAAATTAAACAATAATATATTTCAGAAGAAAGCCAAAAGTAAGTTGAAAGTATCATAATTACAGAAGAGAACAGAATAAATGAATCACTATATGGCCTAGTAAGTACATCAATTCACCTTGGTAAAACTTCCATGAGGTGAATTTTCTGTTTCTTCTTCTAAGGGATCCCTTATGCCCCCAGGAGTCTAAAAAACAAAATTATTATAAATACGTTTTGCCAGGAGGAAAAACAAATGCAACTATAGAGTTACTTGGCAAGAAAAAGATGAAAAATCTGACTAGCAATAGCGTTTGGTCATACGACTACATTACCTTCCAGCTTCGATCAGAACCAGAACTTCTGACTAAAGCTTCTCTTTCAAGATGTAAGAAATACACCTTTTTCGAGTTTTTAGTTTTTGAAGAAACTACAGCGCGCCTAAAACATGAGATTTAAAACTAAGCAAAATATTAGTCGACCCTCATTTGATTGAGAAATATGGGATCATTCATATAATTATACCTCCCAAGGTGCATTGACGCAATAGGTCCTCCGTATCCAAACATGCCAAAAAAAGGCTACATAAATATGGGATCGGCTAGTTAGAAGCAGATTCTTATAAACTTCTATAACACTAGATATGTAAGCTCTCAATTATTTAACCCATATAACACTAGATATGTAGCTCTCAGGTATTAAACTTACCTTCAAATAAGGAGGTTTTCCTCCTACTGCCTGTTCCTTATAAGATCTATGAAGCGAGGCGCCCATTTTCCCCCTAATTGAATGTGTCAAAGATGATAATGAGTGACATTTATGCTATAAAAGTGTATGTAAACAGAAAAACAAGAATATAAGGAACTGCCTACACATACCATTTCACTATAGAGTTTTCTTCACTACCGTCCATTCCAGGGCCAGAGTCGAATATTGATATTCGGTCCTCTAGTATATCAACACTGCAAACGAAACAAAATTTACAAATAATTAATTCACTAGCAATAAAATCACAAAGAAATGATTCTGATAAAAGTTATTTAGTGTACGTGCTAAGCTTGTGTTAAACACACCGCCACATCAGGCTTACTATGCTGCTAATTTATAACTCAATATGAACAGTGATTTTAAATTACTGAACTACTCTTGAACGAATAAAAAGAGATATCATATGCCAAAAAGAAGAAGGTATATTTTTCAGTGGACTCGGAAAAATTTCAGACCACAAACTTGGAAGATAAGCTTATTTTCTTGCTTTCTTCAGCACACAAGTTATGTCAACTCGTACTCAGTCCTTAACATAGTACTTGAATTTAATGTTATTTCGAGAGAAACATATAGTACTTGAATTTAATGTTATCTTGAGAGAAGCATATAGTACTTGAAATTAAAACTGAAAATCCAGATGAAATCAACTTATTTCATAACATAACAAAACATATAACAAAGTAAAGTTAGCACAGTTCCGTACTTAATAATCCTCTGATCATCTCTATCGTTTGACCATACAGCTTGCAAAGAGTTGTCCTGCAACAACAAATACATTGAACATAACTATTTAACATAGTTACATTACCAAAAAAAAACGAAAAATCATTGCTCGCAACACTATTTCGATTTCTAAGAGGCACAAATAACCCACGATTAAATCTGCAAGAGCAGTCTCGAACGTGTAATCTTCTGGAAGCTCCTTCAGCAATTCCGGATCAGGGGTCAAATCCCACATATTCTGCAAACCAAGGCCAAAGATTCGTCAACTACGATTCAAAGAAATTGGCAATACAATGACTTTGTCCGAACTAATCACGAACCTCAAATGTGTGAGTTTTTTCTTCGCATTCGTCCTAACAAAGAAACAGAAAAACATTACCAAAAGAAAAATCAGATCCTCTCTATATACTACCCAAAAAAAGAGTCATAACAACACTCACGTAAAGAAACAACATGTGATATTTATGCGACTTAAAGCTCTTGAAGCTCAATGCGGATACAATCTTCACCCCGTTCGCATCGTGAAGAACCAAAGAACGGCTTTCCCAGTTGAAACGCTTCTTTCCCTTCACTGCATCAGTGAATCTCACGACCCGACGATACTCCTCCTTCGCTTGCTTAATGATTTCATCAACCGGTATTTTCGGACCTGGTTCCCTTAAAGGCGGTAAATCCACTTTCACGCCATTCGATAAATGGATTTGGAATTTGTACACTTCATCGCTGCTTGTACCACCGGTCAATAGGCCAATCGGTCTTTTATTTGTTTCCTTGATAGACATTCTCAACGGAAGATTATCAAACCTGTAAAAACATTAAAAATACCACACAATGCTCAGAATTCTAAAATTCATAACAAAGATGAACTCAGGTGAACACGATCAATCAGTAAGGGGGAACACCTAGCTGGAAAACCAAAGGATAAGCTATATTCGCTCTGGAAAGCGAAAAAACAGAAAATAAAGTCCAGAAATATCCGTGAAATAAACAAAATAAAAAATACCACACACTGCTCAGAATTCTAAAATTCATAACAAAAATGAATTCAGGTGAACACGATCTGTTAGAGGGAACACATACAGCTGGAAAACCAAAGGATAAGCTATATTCGCTCTGAAAAGCGAAGAAACAGAAAATAAAGTCCACATATATCCATGAAAACTATAAAAAAAAAAAAATTGCCTGAACTGTCTAAAAAGGTAGCAGAACCAAAAGATGAATGTCTATATATGGAAGCTAAGCTATGAAATGTGGATTAAATCACTAAACAGGAAAAACTAAAACGAAATCGACGTGAGAAACACACCAAAAATCTTAAAACGAAAAATTTAAAAGCAATGAGACGAAACGACTTATTGTTACCAGAGAAGATACTTGTTCGACGTGAGGAATATGCTACAGGAATCGATCACGACAACGAGATTCGTCAGAAACCCTAAGTCGAAGCTTGACGGAAATCCTGAAGAGAGAGAGAGAGAGAAGATGAACGGAAATATGATGTAGAGTGTCAGTGAGGTGGCTTTTCTTGTGAGGGAAGGTGAAAGGTTTTCCATTTTTCTTCGTTGGGCTTTTATGTTTAAAATGACCCTAAGACTTTTATATTTCTCTGGTTTTAGCCCCTGAGCTAAGTTTATAAACAAAATGGTCCTGATATTCAAACATTCATAAGTAACGAATTTCAACACCTGAACATTCAAAAATATTTATTTTATGTTATTTGTTAATGATTTCAAATTCAACACCTGAACCTTTCAAAACGAACTAGCATAAATTCGATACAAATATAACTCTTCAAAATTATTTAACCAAATTATGTTTATTGTTTGTGGAAGTAAAAGTTATTTGTTTCAAAAGCTAAATGTAGTTTCATAAAGGACTGAATCGTTATAAATTTAATAGTTTAAATACTAATTTTGTGTAGTAATCAACTAGTAGAAGCAGATGAGTACCATTGAATACGATAACTTTATACTAAATTAGGAAATACTTGCTCATGTTATATATGCGCTAAAAAAATGATTTGCGCGTGCTATAGTGACACGTGGCAAAATCAGGGTGGAAACAGGTGTTAGATCCAACGGCTCACTGAGGACAAGAGATTTGGGAAGGACGCACTAACTCTTCTAATTTTTATTTTTTAGAGCATCTCTCGATCTCACTCTCACCACCAAAATCATGGTATCTCAAAATCGAATAAGTTGGGGTCGTCGGAGAAGAGTATTTCAAGATATCTCGATGGCCAATTTCGAGCAAAATTAGTTACACCACTTCCAAAATCTCGAATACACATACGATCTTAATTATGTTTCATCCACTATTCCAAATGTTATTCACTCTCAAAATCCAAATTTTCAAACCGAAGGCGATTATGTCCCTCGTATTCCACCACCTCAATCCGACGTCGATATCGCCTTTCAAGTTTTTCAAGAATGCGAACAAGAATTTCATGACTCCCAAAATCCAAATTGTGAAGAACATGTCGAAGTAGATGACTATGAAACTCAATATCCAAACGAGGAAGATATGACGAGAAACCCGAAGAGATATCGGCACCGCTCCAACGTTCTCGAAGTCGGAGTTCACCTTCGGTCTCTGTTCCTCGTCCTCGACAACGTTAACAACGGGAAGAGACGGAACAACGACGCCAACGACGACACTGACAACAACCGGCGGCCAAGCAACCCGAAGATCCACAAGAACGGCCTACAACCGGACAAAAACCTAAGTCCCAAGTTTAGACGTGGTTCGAGAAAATCATCCACAACGGCCGATCAATCTTTTCATCATATAGAGTCTCATGGATTTGTTAGTTTTATTAGTTCTATATTTCCAAACGTTCAAATCATGTTTAGAAAAACTTTACATGCCGATATTCTAAAATGGTTTCTAAATGAAAAAGTGGTACTTTTTTATTTTTTATTTTCACCTATTTTTCATAAAACACTACAAATACATTTTTAACCAATATTATTTGAAAATCACTTATCATTATTTAAATTAATTTTTTTATTTTTTTCATTAAAACCGGGAGGCCGGAATACCGCCTCCCGGTAGGATTCCGTCCAGCTCCAACCCGGGACCGATACCTGGAGGTCCCGGGACTACCAGTAGGCCAGGTTTACCTATGTGTAAATGCCAAATCATTTTTATTTTTACTAATTATCTATTAGTAATGTAATGATTATGGCATTGGAGTAAATTTTGGTACTCATAATTTATTTTTTGCTTAAAAGAATTACTATAATATTATATCAACCAATACTTTTATTTTAGAAGGACCAAATTTAATCATTATTACCTTCTATTATTATTACTAAATTAATTTAATAATTTTTTATTATAATATTTAAAGTAACGATTAGGAGATTCTGTTAGAGAAAACAAAACAAACTCTCGTTAGTAATTTAATTTTTAATTTGGGCAAAAGTATCATTTTGTGCAAAAAGATCTTTTTTTGGAAAAAGTATCATTTTGGGCAAATATATTAAAGTTCAATGTATAAATAATTCTTCACCAAATATATTTTTTTTTCCTCACATTTTTTATATCTTCTTTATCAATTTTATCTCCGCCGAAAATTCAAATATATATATATATATATATATATATATATATATATCTTTTGAAAAATAAACCCATCAATGTTGGATGAGCTTTTGACGAAAACTGATGAAGGAGCGTTCACTATTGTTTGATGTAATGAAATCTGGAACAAAGCATGATGTCAACAAAAATTGACACATATGTCAATAAAATATGAGCTCTCTAGTAGCTTATGATAAAATTTAATAAGCCATGCTTAATTAAAAAAAATTTAACTCCATAAGCTACGGGATTAACTTTGCACTCGTAATATTTTGTTTTCTTTCCTATAATTGGTGTCGTTCTCTCTTCTATTTTTTGTCTTCTTCTTCCTGACGATTCTTCTTTCTTTTTTGAAGAAATTTATGTTCTTCATCTTCTTCGTTGATTTATGTAGCGGCGAAATCGAGTTTAAATATTACGGTGGTGGATTCAGATTCCTATATATTTTTTATCTTCAAATATGCACTTGAAGTAGGAAATGAATTGCAAATACGTCCAAACTTTTAATTTGAAATTTTAAATCTGAGATTTAAGTCTTGATTCTTGGATGACTATTTATTACGTTGTTTTTTAGTCATATTAATGTAATTTGATATATTGTAGCTGATAATTATGCCATTTTTACTAATTGAAAACAAAATGAATTGCAAACAAGTGTATTTGGTCCAATATATGTTTATGATTGGGGTGGAATGGATTGAATTTATGACAACTATGATGTTTGTTTGCATGTACATATTTGAAGCTATTTTACGGAATGTTATATTTTGGTTAAATAATTTATTAATTGGACATCAAGGAGTGATTGGTTTTATTGTAAAAAAAATTGTTGGCAAATATAATTAATTGTTATTGTATTTGTAAATAAACGCATATAATTATTGATAAGTATGTCAACAACTATTCTGATGAAACCACATTCAGCACATTATTTTCATCACTGCAAAAATATGAACCGTAAAATTACTGTATATATAAATTATCTAATGAATTAAGAGTATAAGATAAAAAAAAATACTCACTTTATTCAATGTGGATATATGTAAAACTGACACAATATATCAAATACCTGATTTTATACAATGATAATTGTGGGGTATAAAATCGACCTGAATTATATTGGGCTTGAATGAAGCTCAATACTCGAAATCAAGACTGCACAAATTATCATGGAGCTCATCTTCGAAGTCATAAGGACAAGATCAAAGTCAAATGTGTGCACCTTGCCGGAGAAGTCGAGACGAAGACGAAGTCAAACCTATGAACAATTATCTCACCGAAGAAATTTGATCGAAAACGAAGTCGAGATCTCATCCTTAACAACATTACGCGACGTGACAACATTTTTCAGCGATATCGGATACACGTGTTCAAAGCATTCATCTTGACAAGACACTATATATCCTACCTATTTCTTATCTTTGAGCCCGACTTCTATTCTTTGTAATTTTGTAGCTCGATTTCTCAGAGCTAGGTTATATTAATAATTTGTTTTGCTCTTTTTTATTTTTTGAGTATTCGATATTATAAATACGACATTTTATCGATACCCATATTCTTAAATTAAAATTGTATAAAATCACCTAAATCTTATTTTGTGATTGTTGAGAGTTTATTCCGACATCAACAGTAATCACAACTTTAATTTAATAACACATCAAACAAATTAAAAATATATATATAATGCAATAAAGAATCAAGGTATTTTCAAAATTCTCCAACTTATTTAATCTTAATTCTAGTATCTAAATCCCCGATAAAACTATCAAATCGCATATAAGTGTTAAAGTGCAAAATGGCTATTGATTATAGTTCTCCAAAATAAATCACATACCTGAAAACTAATTATCGCAAAAAAAAAATATTATTAAAAAAATATTTCGACATCTCTTATTTACCTCTAAACCAATTTAGTTATTTCTGAACCGTTTTCATATTTCGGCTGCGAATTTTGTATCTATTTTCCATCAATAATATAATTTTTGTTACAAAAAAAAATTCACAAGCGTGTTATGATATATTGGAATTATTGTACACCAACCCTTAATTAAAAGACAAGAAATGCTTGCATCAAAATTATTACTAAATTTGGTAGTTGAAAACTCTCAGTCTATGGTGGTTTTTTGTTGTGACTTTGTGTTCTACAAATTAATACTTTACTCATTAATATTATTTTAAAAAATGCACGTTGTTAGGGACTGAAAAAAAATAAAAGTTGACTATACAGGGATATATTATTTATTGATCTATTTGTATAATTCTTAAATTTGGAATTATTGACACGCATATCATCGTGTGCATGAAAAATAACAAATTAAATGAAGTAATCAGGCAAATGCTATTAAATAACATCTTTAATCAGAATACATAACATAATGTCATGATTGTTACACTATAGCTGTGTCAAACTTAAATATATTAATATTAGAAGTAAACCTTAAAAAGCCACAAACAATTTATATTTTTGTGGCATGAATACAAACATAATAAATGTTGAATCAAGTAACATGCACGTGCGAACATATATTTATTTTAAATTTAGCACGCATAAAAGTTAAATTAAATTTTCTAAGTAAAATAGTGCTCATAAAAAAAATCGAACATGTTTTGCGTTTTCCTTAACAATAATGTAGTAATTTAATGGGAAGATTCATCACAAAATTGGCTTTATTTAAGTTGACCATACAAATTCATAAGTCACACGCTTTGGGTTTTTGCCGAAATAATTAAGGAATTGTATAGTATAGTCTTATATAGGTTTCATAATTTCAATTTGTTCGACGTTTTGTAATTTGGTAAAAATTCAGTAAATAAATTCGGCCAAAATTTTATACCCAAAAAACACAAAATCGTTTCTCCCGCCCAAACGAAATTAATTAAAAAAAATCCAATTTACCTATTATCACGTCAGAGTAATTTACGGGAATTTACATAAAAACACACGCATTAAATTCATTTATGAAATGTTTAGAGAGAGAAACAAAATCGCCGCATCCGCTTTCTCTGACCACCTCCAAGACCTCGGCCTCCACCTCTACTCCAGCGTCCTCCGCTAGTCCAACGTTATCGTCCTCTCACATCACTCCGCCAACGACGATATCCCTTTCTTCCTCCGCGACCTCTTCACACACTTCGACTCTCTCCTCCGCCTCCTCCCCGACGACTAAAAAATCGCCGCAACCTCGCCTATCTCATCCACCTCCTCGACCACCACTCCCTCCGCGATCCTACTGCCCTCGCTTTCTCCGCCATCGCCGCCTTTGGCAACGAGCCTGCTCGCATAATCGTGTTTGAAGAAGACGCTCTCCCGTTGTTTCGGATAGTTGAAATTGCTCTCGCGGCGATCTGAGTCGCCGCCGCTGTGGAAGCCATCACCGTCGATCCGGAGAATGCTTAGGCTGTCGCTGCGTACAGAGGCGTTTCGATTTGCTTGAGGCTTACCGATCTGGTTCCATCGCCGCCGTTGGAGCGATCAAGAACGTCGCGAACGTCGAGAACGTGAGAATTGCGCTCGCCGAAGAAGGATCTGTCGCGCTGCTTCTTCAGATCCTCGTCTTTGGCGCTGGATCTGACGCGCAGGAGAAAGTCGCGGGATGTGTGGCGGTATTCGCCACCTCCAGCGAGCATTTATGTTATAAATTCATTTTACGTTATAAAACTCAACTCAATTTACGTTGTAAAACTCAACTCAATTTACGTTGTAAATTCATTCGAGTGTAAATTGAATATTAATTAACAAGCGTAAAAATTGGACGATTTAAATGAGGAATTTGAAAAAAAAAATGAAATAATCAGTTTTGTTATTAAAAATCGGTAATATGATATGTTTTTCATAAATAAATGGATATAGAACTTCAAATAAGAATTAAAATCGATCAATATTGAATGAAAATCATTAATTAATATGAAAACAAAGTCAACCCGTTAATTTAGAAAATAAAACCCACATCTAATAAACGAAATTTGTATACACGTAAATTATTTTGAAATTTCAAAAGAAAAAAGTTGTTTAAAATCGAAATAAGAATTAAAAAAAAATCGGTTAATTAAAAAGGGCTTAAAAGTAATACTACATAGTGACAAGTCATCGACAAAGGTATTTACGAAAGTTTTATCAAAGGTTGAACTTTCCAAAATACGTTTGTCAATCAAGAAAAATTCGTAGAATTTTTGAAATAATTAAGATCACAATTATTTCAGCATATATATGTATAATAATTAAGTTGACCATTTAATAATTAAAAAGTGAGATGATTTAAACAAGTCAATTATGAAGTGAGTGTCAAGTTTTTAAACATCACAAACTACTCATGCAAGGTATGTTTAAATAATGAAAATTATTTACAAATCCTTTTAAGTGTTTCTCTCTTTCAAAACCATCAATTTCGCTAATTAATTTGATAAAAAATTATAACAAGTAAAAATTGATTTGCAAACTCTTTTTCTTTTTTTATCAGTTTCCTAATTCATTTATTTAGCTAGTTTTTATTTTATTATAATACTATAAACTTTTGTACAAATTCCCTATCACGTACGTTTTGTATAGGCTTTTTATAAAGAGATTATAAATACGTTGAAAGGTGCTCGTCACCAAATTAAATATAGCATTAAAACCCATAAAAGTGGATTTTATTAATTTATGACAGCAAAACTAGAAGGTAAAGAGTTTATTTTATTTTATTTATATATATATATATATATATATATATATATTTTTTGCAGTAAAGAAAATAAAGAGTTGAGACCCACTAATCACATTTATTTCACTTAAATTGTTCCTATTTAATGCAAGCAATGTCACCATCTATCTTTAACTTTTTTTGTAATCTTAATATGATTTACATTTAATATCAATACAATTTTCTTAATTTTTACAACGCCATCAAACAAAAGATATAAAAATGAAAATAGTCTTGTTAGTTGTGGAACCATTTTGCCTATTGTATAGGTTTTCTTGAAGTAGACACCCAACGAATTCTTTTTTTTCTTCTTGTCATCCTAAAAACAATAGCTTAATAAATCACATTTTGACTCAGAAAGTATTTTTAATTATTAATTTATAAAATTAAACTTTTATACATAGGTTGGTGTGTTTTAACTTTTGAGTAAATACTTAGAGCTTATTAGTAGTTCATATGACTAGAAGTCCGTAGAAGATGTGTTGGGATAATTATGGAGCTTTAATTTTTACTCATAAAATTATATTTTTATACGTGATAAAATTTTATTTGACCAATTATGATATATTACGGTCGATTGCATCATTTTATAAAATTTAATTTCAATTATTATACGTTATAGCATAGCGCGGTTAAATTTTTATTAAATTTTTTTGTTATATTTTTACATATATATTCATAATAAAATTTTATTAATATAAAAACAGAATTTCACTCTATTATCACACCTACGTTATAACTATGTGTTCTTTTTTATTTATTTTTTTTTAAAAAAAAAAATTAGTGAGTATAGGTATGGTTAGTTTGTAACACTCAATATTTATGGGATGACTACGTAGCATTGCATGAATGAGTTCATGCTTATTTATATGACAACATATTTCAGTGACACGTGCTTTGTTTCGTCTTATATTGCTAACGAAAAAAAAAATACAATTATCACATATTTTGAAAAAAAAAAAAAAGAAGAAGAAAAATCATGATATAAGTCGGTATTAATGTAAATGTTCGATGAGTTTAAAATTAAACAGAGTGAGAAAATTAACGTAGACAAAATACTTCTAATCATTTTTTTAATTCTTTTTATTTATATCTTCTAAATCATCGATAACATATTCACCATAAATTGCTTTAAGAATTAGTGATCATAATAATTTTAGTCAAATCGAATATTTATAATGGTGTAACATAAGCATAAAATTATTAACATAATTACTTAAACGACGTAAAAATTAATCAGCTTACGGTCTAACTTCATCCGTCCCTTGTTTAAAAAATCAAATTAGTCTCAATAATCTAACGCTGTAGTTTACATTGATTTAATGCACAACAAATAACTTGCTATTCTTGTTTTAAATGGCAGAAGTTAGTTGGTAATTTATCATAACTTCCAAATATTAAATTACGTCGAAAAATACTTGATTAAAAAAAAAATTCGTCTTAGACTTCAATGATTTTCAGCATCCTAATTTACAACGTTTAACGACTTTTTTTTTTATATTGAAATTAGTCCAACATAAGTATAATTAAGCTTGAATTATAGTTGCTTTAATAAAATCTAATAAACTCAGCACACACTAGCATTTGCTTTCTGGAATAAACATTGTATCAAAAATAATTACGTGTATACTCTACTTATATAAATATATGAAAATGTGCAAAAACGTAATTTATCATATTTATTGTTGGTTGAATTTTAATAATAACAAACATGGGCATATGACCCTGATTCTTGACTATGCATGCCCAAAATTTCACGTATACAATTAATTGATATAATTATAATTTCATTAAGATGTTTGGTAAGAAATAAAAGCGCACTTCAATTTTCTAAACTTACAATATCTAGTCAATAAAAATAAATTTTAACACAAACCAACTAATCTAAGCATCTAATTTTAACACATACAATATTTTTATATAGTTTATAAACATATATATATATATATATATATATATATTTATCAGAAATTTAACGCCATGCAAGATAAATATTCCGTCATAAAAACAAACATGCGTGCTTACACACATATGTCAAAATTAATGGGTGATTAAAATGAAGAACTCATATATTATAATTTCTATTGTTTTTTTCTCATGCTCAAATTTTGACTAAATTATTGTTTGCGAATTATTTAGACACAAATACAGTTCTAAAAAGGGATTTGGAAAATATTAAGAAAGAAATAAATAAACAATAGTAGTGATTGGAATGAACAAACATCGTCAATGAAGCTCCATATCAGTCAATAAATTTCCAATTTATTGACATATATTTATGAAGCCGCTAATGTATTCGTTTTAATTATAATTACAGTTGGTTTCAGAAAAAAAAAATCTTTGATTTCACTCATGTTTGAATCTATTTCCGTTTTAGTTCTAAAAATGATGAAATAATGATTGCAATTTGCAACGTCAATGAGTGATTTATGAGTAAATTAAAGACCATTTTTTTCGATTTTTAGGGCTTATGATATTATTTTGTAACGTTTTTGCAAATTATTTTATAATATGGTGATATGCTTTGTGTCATATGGTCTTGTTAAAGCCACTTGCAACATAATTTTGTAACCGTTTTTTTTTTCTTTTTAAGAAATGATTAAATCTAAATATGTCATCATCATCACTCATGAAAAAAATTAGATAAAAAATTATTTCATTTAAAATCTATTTAGTACTCTTCGGGCCGCGGTAATTTTTTTCTTCTCATTTTACACGAGTACGTCAAACCTTACATAAGCGCAGTACGTGGCAGATTATAATTGGCTAAGCCCCACCGTAGCGTGCACAGTCGGCTCACTGTAGCATAAACCTCTAAAAAAAACCCGCCCCGTGAAACCGTTAAATAGTTAACGGCGATCGCGCGGGTTCGCAGTTACTGCTCTCACACACTTCTCTCTCTCTCTCTCTCTCTGATATATGAAATGATGAGCAATTTGGAGTCAGTTCTTTTCTCTGTCTCTTCTAATCCCTAAAGAAAAACAGAAATTCTGCATTGTGACGATAATCTCCAAGAAGAAGAAGAAGAAGAAGAAAGAAAGAAAAATGCGTGTAAAATGAGACTTGTATACCACGATTCCACCGAGGAGACACACATCTTTCTCAGGTTTTATTTTTTATAATTTTTTTTTTAAATTTTCGCACTCGTTATTGTTCTCCGTTGAGTTTCGGAATATAAAAGGAGATTAAAATTGAATATGATTGATGCTTGATTTCCTTCGGTCGAGAAGTTAACAGTTACAGAAAACAAAAGAAGAGCAATAAAGTCGATTGCTAAATTTATTCTGATTGTTGTTATATATATCGATGTAGTATTTATAGCAGTGGAAATGCATGTTTTAATCGCGTGATTTTGATTTTGAAATTTTTGAAATGAAATTGTGTTTGTTTAGTAATATCAGAAGAAGCCGATCTTCAGAGCTGAGATGGTGAAGAAAGGAAACGGTTGGTTCTCGTCTGTGAAGAGAGTTTTCAGGCCTCATTCTTCCAAGGATTTGTCTGAGAAAAAGGTAAAAGTCCATAAATCGAAAGAAACTGAAGCAGATTTTTCGTTTTATTGTAAGAAATTTGAAGTAAATTCAGTACATATAGTACAACATTCTCTACTCGAAATTCCAGTTTCCAAAACTGTCCTGAAATTCTATATATGCGATTTGCCTCAGATAGTACGAACACAAAACAAACATCCTATATTTCCTAATTATGTATTAGTTGTATTTATTTGATTCGGTTGATAGTGATCATTCCCTAAAATGATTCGTCTTTTTTAATCAAGTGATTTTAGGTAAAATATTTATGCAAAATAAACCGTGATAACTAAGCGAAAGTGTTTTCAAGCAAAAACTAAGCCAAATTGTTGTTAAACTTAAGACTCAAGACTTGGACGAGAAAAAAAAATCAATGAAGGTTTTAATTATTTTTATATATATATATATATATATATATTTTTTATGGTTTTATCTTTTTTGATGGATGCGCATCACTGGCAAAGCTCTCCAACTGTCAATTTTAATTTTATGGACCAATTTTTTTTTAGTGTTGAACCCCAACTAACTTAAATTATAATTTATGGTCATAGCACTAAATTAGCAATAAGAACCATTAATCACGTGCTTTATTACTTTAGACCAGTGGGAGAGAGATTTTAAAGCTTTTAATTAACGCCATAATATTTGTTTGACTTTTATGTAAATAGATCATATATATATATATATAAAGTTGGTGTAAAATATAAAGAAAGGTGAGACATTTTTTTATAAAAAAAATATAATTATTAGGAATACATGGGTTTCTTGGTGTGTAAAACTTTTGCCTCTAAAAACCATAGAAAAGTAAAAATAAATACAAGAGGTGTCACAATATATGGTCCCCCAAAGAGGAAATAGGACCAAAAATAATGTTGCATGAGACTTGTGAGTGGTGACACATTGTTTTCACTACACCTAAGCTCGCTCATTCACATCATTTCATTTTTTTTTCTTCCCTCATCACATCATCATTCACATGCCTTTCAACTTCCACCATGCTAAAAATCTCAATCAGTGTTCCCTAGGAGTACAATAATAAAACAAAAAAATAGGTTTTTAACCCAGTAAACGTAAAAAAAAGTTGAAAATAAGTAATTTTCTGTATTTACATGTAAAAGTTATAGAACAAATTGCTATTCGTTCACAATTGTTTTGTGCGGTTCGAATTTTTTGCTATATTAGTTTAAATGCTGTTGTAAATAAATTTGCTTGACTATATATTAAACGTTTATATCAAAATATTAAATCTTTACGACTACTAACTAAAATTATTTAATAAAATATAAAATTATTGTTGTCGTTGTTTAATGAATAAAACAGAAAGAAAATGTTGAAAAACGACACCAAAAAGCAGCGGAGGTTGTGTCGTTTGAGCATTTCTCGACAGAGAGTTCGGCGGCGGATGAGAGCGGGTGTCCGAGCCCCGTGACGGCGGACGGAAGAAGTCACGCCGTCGCAGTCGCGGAGGCCACCGCGGCGGCGGCAGCAGCGGCAGTTGCGGCAGCTCAGGCGGCGGCGAAAGTGGTTCATCTCGCCGGATATGGCCGGTATTCTAGAGAAGATAAAGCAGCCACGCTCATACAGTCACACTACAGAGGCTATCTGGTAAGTACCATCTACTGATATTCATACGCATAGAGGAATATAATAGTATTCATTCATGATTTGCACTAGATTAGTGACATGGGTTTACGTGCGTTTTGTCAATCATGATAATTTTTTTAGCACTTTGATGATTCTGCGTTGATTTTTTTAAGGTTAATTAGCAGTATAGCCCTATAAACATGTTGAAATTTTGAAATGTCCAACGTTTGACGAAAGTTAGGTAAATGATTCAGTAAAATGTTTTACCAGATTATGAAGACCATTTACAATCGAAATAATAAAGGTAAAATTGTAAAGTTAGACGGTTAATAATTGTGCTACGTAAACAATACGGTCATTTACCACAATTTTACCGAACGTTAGACATTTTGAAATTCATATACCAAACGTTGGCCATTTGATCAATTATTTGATTTTTTATTATGTTAATGTTTTATTTCAGCAAAGTGCTTCTATTTCCAAATTACATCTTGAAGAGTGCTCAATATATATGCCTCCTAGAAAATTCATTTTTCCAATAGTAGATTTTCATAATTAATTTGTATATGTTCCCAAACTCATCTATTATAAATCCACCGTACTTATCTTGTTCCCAAAACCAATTATTATTCTTTGTTTATATACTTTTAGCGAGTTGAATCTTAGTACTAATTTTAATCTTTGTTAGTAATAATCATCCATCAAGCTAAAACACTTTTATATGTTGCACCGTGTGTAATTATACTTTTTTCCTCATACTACTCTTTAGGAAAAATTGAGATCGAGTAACTGCGGAACATAAAAAAATCGTAATTTCTCATAATTAATAACTAATGAATTTTGTGATTTGGTGTGCAAAGGCGAGGCGAGCATTGAGGGCTTTGAAAGGGCTGGTTCGACTTCAAGCATTGGTGCGTGGCCACAACGTTCGAAAGCAAGCTCAGATGACGATGCGTTGCATGCAAGCTCTCGTCCGCGTTCAGGCTCGCGTCCGGGCCCGCCGTCTCCACCACCACCGCAACCACAGTCTCGAAAGCAACCCCAACAATAATCATAATAGTAATCATATCGTCAACAATACTAATCATAATAATAATGCTATGATGAAGAGGGAGAGAGCTCTTGCTTACGCTTTCGCCTGCCAGGTATTCATCACTACTTCTTACTCTTTACGTCATTTATAAGCAAACTTCGACATTTGATTCAATGTTGAGAATTTGTACAAAATGTTTATCTATTTTTATATTTTTTTTCCATTTTATATAAAAATTATTCGTTTCACAGTTCTACACTAAAAAACGTGAAAAGATCATCGATTTTTTGAATTTTATTTTTCATCCCAACTCTCGATTAGTCCCGATTAATTAAATTTAAGAAATAACTATCCAAAATCCGGCCATCCATCTTTTCGTTAATTAATTATATTTTTTTGTATATATTTACATTTAATTAATCGACTAATTAAGGGTTGGGATAAAGATATTAAAAAAAAAATCTAAGAGTACGTGGTTTTTCTCTACAAGCAAAGTGTATATTTTTTTTAAGAAAAATGAAAATAACTGGCATGTTGGTCAAATTTTCTTGAATTTATTGACATATTGTATTGACTTGACTTGCAAAACAGCAACAACAAGAAGAACAACTAGCCGAAAGAGAAACCATGATCATCAACGAATATGGACCGGAAGTAGTAGATAAAGCCCAATGGGGTTGGACCTGGCTCGAAAGA
This sequence comes from Urtica urens, assembly GCA_958296335.1. Taxonomy (NCBI): domain Eukaryota; kingdom Viridiplantae; phylum Streptophyta; class Magnoliopsida; order Rosales; family Urticaceae; genus Urtica; species Urtica urens. The sequence continues at coordinate 18,502,790 of OY282530.1, read as the reverse complement.
TGGATGTCTTCTCAGCCCAGCCACGGAACCACCCGGGCCGGGCCCACCGCGAGCGACGAAGCCTCCGAGAAAACCGTGGAGATGGACGTGACTTGCGGGCCAAGCAACGACTCCCTCGACCCGCCGCCCCGACAAAGCCTCAAGTCGAGCCCAAGCTACATGGCCCCGACCCAGTCCGCCAAAGCCAAGGCCCAGACCCGAAACCAGATCGGACCTAACAAGCAGAGAAGCCCGTCTACTCCGCAGTGGAACACCTCCACACGGAGAGGCGGGTCAGTCATGAGCTCGATCTTCGACTCCTCGAGTTTGGGCCTTCCGAGAAGCCCGAGCCCGAAACACAACTTGGCCCATTTGCAGACGAGGCGGGCCCCGGCGGGGTCCACCTCTGAGTCCCCCGGGGGAGATCATCATCATTGGATCTCGCCTTCTAGTTGGAGACATGATTTTGATTAAAAAGGAAAAAAAAATGTGTGGTGTTTCTTCTACTTAAAATTTGTGTAACTCTATTTTGTTAATATACTTTTGGTGTTTTTGAGTTTTGCTCTTAACTTTTTATTTTACTTGTCGTAATGACGTTGAAAACGACATTGGTGTTGAGGATCTTGTGACTTGTTTGTACATTTTTTATTTTTTTACTTTTGCGTTTGGTTGGTGAAGAAAAGAAGTAACTTTGCTAGTGTTATTATAAGAAGTTTTTGGAGCCAAATATCCACAATATATTAATTAATTTGTTTATCGAAGCATCTTCCTATTATTAAGATGCAAGTTACAAGTTGCAACTTGCAACATTCTTTAGTAAACCATAAAATCAAATGTGATTTTTCACCATTTTTATGTGATGATAATGACCAAATGAAGACCGCCGGGCTGAGTTCCCTACATTCTTCTTTTATAAATACAAGGGCTGCGTTGGTTTATGGCCAATTTTAGCTTCATTTAAAAGTTTAACTAAAAATCTAAAAGTTACAATTTATCCGTAACTTTTACTTTTATTTTATTTTTCTCTTTTTTATTTATTTTATCTTTAAAATAAACTTTAATTTTAATTATCTTCTTATACTTTTATCAAATAATTTTTTTGATGTCACCAAAAATTATAAAATATTTTTTACAATTATAGACACTTAGATATATTTTTTTACATACTAAAAAGTATCTTATTATTATTATATATTAAATTTATATATAATAATTATTTACAAATATTAGTAAATGTTTTACCAAGTTACAATTATTTTTACCAAACACTTATCTGCTTTAAAAAAATGACTTTTTTTAAAACCTACTTTGAAATCACTTTTTCCAAAAGTAAAATTATACCAAACGGTGGCAAAATTGTTCGATATTAGTTTGAATTGTTACGGAGTTAAAGATGATACCATAATATATACCATGGGATAACATTGTGAATAATCGTCGTAAAATGATTTATAAGTGTGTTTTTTTCTTTTCTCTAGTCACTCACTCTCAAGGCTTATTAATCTATTATTTTTCTGGTTCCGATTTGATGTCACTGTATAATATATCCCGTGATTATATTTATTTTATTCTAACGACGAGCGAGATATTTACTTTAAGCCGCTTATATTCAAAAGATTTTTATCTATATATTCAGCGAATCTAGCGAACGAAATCAATCGCATATATATATATGCTGATCTCACGCAGTTTTCCTTTTTTTCTATACTTCCCTTATTCGTCCCATAATCCACGTGTCACTAAGCCACGACGCCACGTGGATAACATTCTAAGAGCAATCAGACGGTGTAAACAATCTCATCTTAACAGAATAACACACCCAATCATACTCTCGACTTACTTGAGAAGACCTCTAAAGAAATCATGGAATGTACAATAATAACCTTCTTATTATTTTCTTAAGATGGAACGCGGTGTAGAGGATAACACAGGTGTTTGGCTTTTAAGATTTCCCTTTCTCAGTGTGAGTCTCAGCTTACTCCGCTCTTTCTCTCTCTTCCTCTTCTTCTTCTTCTTCTCCGAGGTTCTTCGAAGCTCCATCAATGGAGTCTCTGCGATTCCTCGGCTCCACCACGGTCCCATGCAATCGATTCTCTCTGCCGAGCGACTCGCAGAAGCTTCGCAGGCTCGCTCAGGCCTCGCCTCTGCGGAAGCGGAGAGGTCTGAGAATCGGCTGTTCGAGGCCGAGAGGTTCGGTTTCGGCGGGAGTGATAAAGAGAAACGGTCCGATCAAGAGAGGCGAGAAGCAGATTGAAGGCGGCGAAGAGAAGGCTCTGATCTTGGGAGCTGAGACGGATGATCATGGCGCTGTAGTCGGATTTCAATTGATTCATTCTTCTGGTATGCAATGCAATTATGCTTCATTTTTTTTTCAGATTTTTTTTTATAATCGAGAACAGGAATTTCGGATAGCAAGTGTAGTTGTGTAATTGATATCCTTTGCTTAAAACTTCATTCAATGGCTCTCTCTTAATTTTTTTTTTCATGGGATGCTAATCTGAAGATGTTGCTAGATCAAGTTATTTTTAAATTATATTTATTTAAATTGTTGGATGTTTGGGATTCGTGAAGCATATAACAATTCGGAACTCTGTACGAACACTCGTCGAGTTTTTTCTGTTATCAATTAACCTGTAGAGCACACCTGGGAAAAAGAAAAAAAAAGTTAACTTATATCGTACGTATAGTATTAGTTACTTTAAAAATACTTCTTTAAGTAGATGCTAATCATGAAGTCAAACCGTGATTACATTTGATCACCGTGATCTGAGTTTTGACATTGAAACGGACTTTTCAGTACTTAATTATTTTCCTTAACATATAATTTTTCTTTTGAACTTTTTAAATGCCACGTTATCAAATTTAGCGTGGCTAATTCGCTGCTATATTCCGATCATTATTAAGAGTAGGACCACAAAGTAAGCCTTCATAGATTTAAGCTTTAACTAATTATTAATCGCACACCATTCATTCCTTAGGCTTTGTTTAGTAAGAAGGATTAAGGAAGGATGAAATAACATAAGAGGATTTAGTGGTTGGATTTATCAATTTTTGTGTTTGTGTTTGGTATACTCTTGTTTGGTATGCAAGAGTGGATGGATTTAGTGATGTAATTTATTTTCACAAGCAAATTCATCCAAAACATGAAAACCGAATGCAGGTGAAACAGAAGACTTTGTGGCTGACGAAGTGGAAGGGATATCCGAGACCAAAACGACGTACAACATCGTGTTTGTGACTTCGGAGGCGGCTCCGTATTCGAAGACGGGCGGTTTGGGAGATGTTTGTGGGTCTCTTCCAATCGTGCTCGCTGCGAGAGGCCACCGTGTCATGGTCGTGTCTCCTCGCTATCTCAACGGAACCGCCGCAGATAAGAAATTCTCCAAAGCCACTGATATGAACTGCCGTGTCAAGGTTTCGTGCTTCGAAGCTGAGCATGAGGTTTCGTTTTTCCACGAGTATAGAGATGGGGTCGATTGGGTGAGAACAACTAAAGAACTCCTTTACTTTTCTGAAGGCAAGCTTTCATTTGCTTGCAATGAGGATTGAAGCAACTAAAGAACTCTTATAACACCCCTTTTCACTTGGATGATAGATTATACAGTTGTTTTTCTTGAGCTATATGTTAATCAAGCGTATGGGGTTTTAAAAGAATATCTCGCTAAGAGATGTTTTCCACCTAAATAGCCCATGATATTATATATGTTGCTATGTCATTGATCTCTAACAAGCTTTTTACGTATATGATTCAGGTGTTTGTCGACCATCCAACTTACCAGAGACCCGGGAATCCTTATGGAGATGCTTATGGTGCATTTGGTGATAACCAGGTAATAGTTGTTGATCAAAATGTTTAAGCTCCGTTTTCTGTTTGTGGGATTAATGACGGATCCGTATTTTTTTTGTACAGTTCCGGTTCACTTTGCTTTGCCATGCAGCGTGTGAAGCACCATTAGTGCTTCCGCTGGGTGGTTTCACCTACGGAGAGAAAAGTCTGTTCCTCGTCAATGATTGGCACGCAGGGCTTGTCCCAGTGTATGTTTTTTTAATCAATCAATCAATAGTTTGTGTGTGTTTTGGGCGTGCTTCTCTTGTTTCACAATGGAATTAAAAGTCTTCCATGTTCGTTGGTGATAGTTTTAGCTTAAGATTCATTTGTTCCTGTTCCTCTTAGCAAGTATTGTTAATGCACAAGTTTGTTTTCTCGATATCTTAGTCAAAGGTCTACTTTATTTTACTAGATAATAGGAAAGTTTTGATAGAAGTCTTCAAATATATCCAGATTGTTTTAGATATGTATGGTTTGGGTAAAATCAGCACTGTGTGAGACGTGTCTACTGAAACGTTTTCTGGTTTAGGCTTTTGGCAGCAAAATACCGTCCTTATGGAGTTTACAAGGATGCTCGGAGTATTCTCGTCATCCACAATCTTGCACATCAGGTGATTTTTTTCTTCTTCTTTGCATGACTGTATACCTAGAAGCAAAAAAAAAAACTGTGAATACATAAACAATTCAAAAACTTTAGTATACCCTTAAGATTTGGAACTTGTAAGACTTGAAATGTAACACTATTATTGCTTGATTAAATCAAAGTGTTCTTAGTCTATAGCATTTAGAGTGATTATACGAGTCTAATCTTGAGTTTTGGATTGGGTCAGGGAGTGGAACCAGCTTCGACGTACAAGAACTTTGGACTTCCTCAAGAATGGTACGGAGCATTGGGATGGGTTTTTCCGACATGGGCAAGAACTCACGCTCTTGACACCGGAGAAGCCGTCAATATTCTCAAGGGCGCAGTTGTCACATCGGATCGCATACTTACTGTCAGCAAGGTGTCTTCTCTTTTCACGAAATAATAGCGAGTCTTATAGCTTTCCTAATAACTGAGTTAAATCGAAATAATAATTACGATTGGTTTGTGTGGTTATAGGGATATGCATGGGAAATCACTACCCCTGAAGGTGGATATGGTCTACAAGAACTTTTGGAGAGCCGAAAGAGTGTCCTAAACGGTAGTTGATCTTTTGATAAATGTTCACCATGTCTGGGTCGAGGATTTGTGGTTGTGAATATCACAATGATTCTTATGTTTTGTTTGTTTATTGTTGAAATGAATAGGGATCACAAATGGCATCGACGAAGTTGATTGGGACCCGTCTACAGATGTTCACATCGATTACCATTATTCCGCTGAAGATCTCTCTGGAAAGGTGGGAAAATAGTTGATCTCTTTACGAAACCTTGGAAATCGTTATTCATTTTATTGTAGTCTCTAAACATATGTAATAAAAAAGTGCAGGCCAAATGCAAGGTTGCTTTGCAGGTGGAATTGGGCTTACCAATTAGGCCAGACGTCCCAATGGTAAGCTCTTAATATATCTGTCGAAATGTTTAATCTTATGAGGTTTATAGCTAAAAATCGTTGTCTCGAAAACTTAGATTGGATTCATTGGGAGATTGGACCACCAGAAAGGTATTGACCTAATCCAGCAAGCCATGCCAGAAATTATGAAAGACGATGTACAATTCGTAAGTGCTTCATTTCCCTTTTCTTCCTATTTCTTCCTAGCTTACCTTCCATAGTTTTTTTTACTGAGTTCTGTAATATCATGTTCCAGGTCATGTTGGGTTCTGGTCAACCGGCATATGAAGAATGGATGAGAGCAACGGAGTCGCATTATAAAGATCAATTTCGGGGTTGGGTTGGATTCAATGTCCCGATTTCTCACAGAATAACAGCAGGGTAATATTCCAGCTAATAAACATACCAAATAGTTTTACGTAATGTCTTGTCAGAAACATTATCACTGATTCATCGTAATTTTTCAGCTGCGACATTCTGTTGATGCCTTCGAGATTTGAGCCTTGTGGCCTAAATCAATTGTATGCGATGAGATACGGAACTGTACCTGTGGTTCACAGTACCGGAGGACTCAGGGTAATAATTATACGCTGAAATTCAAGCTTTCATCATGACGACTCACTTCATTTTTTAACGCTGTGTTCCTCGTGTTTCAGGACACGGTTCAAAATTTCGATCCATATGCAAATGGTGGCGAGGGAGAGGGCACAGGGTACGTAAAACTCAAAATATATCAAAATCTGATGGAATTATTCAAAAACTGATACTCATCTTTGATTCTTAAGAGTGTTCTTACTTAGGACCTTTTCTATTTTTTTGCAGATGGACTTTTACGCCCTTGATTAAAGACGGCATGTTGGCGGTATGTTTATTTCACCGTGATCATGTTAAATTATTGGGTTATTCTAATTCCTAGCCATATAAATTAGTAGTATTTGATAATATTCAACGTTGTGTAGTTGTGTAGTAAATAGCCAGACTAATATGTTTACAAGATTATTTGGACCAATTTAGCCCGAATAACCCCTAAAATTAATCAAATCGAAAAGAAAAATCCAATCCATAATATTTTGTAGACGACTGCCACGCAAGCACGATGATTATTTACAACATATTTTCAAAATGTTGGCTATTTCCAAATTCCTTATACTAAAATTCCATTTTTTTGCAAATTATTTTACCCGTCTTACCGCTATTTCACTTGAGACATTATTTGTTATATGAAAGAAAAGAATAAAGAAAGAGGCTAACATTTTAGTGTTCTTTGAATACTCATGTACAGGCCTTAAAAGTTGCAGTATGGACATACAGAGATCACAAGTCTTCATGGGAGGGTTTAGTGCAGAGAGGAATGCGAAAAGACTCAACATGGGACACCGCTGCAATGCAATACGAGCAAGTCATCGAATGGGCGTTCATCGACCCGCCTTATGTCGATTAATTCGCTCGAGCTTCTCATCGGTAAAAATAAAGAAAATAAAAAAAGAGACTTTTTTTTTATTTTTTATTTTTCTTAGGTTTTATTTATTTATTTTTGGTGTTAAATTAGTGGGTAATAAGTCATTACCATTGGGTTTTTTTTTTCTTTTCTTATTTATTTGTTTACATATAGTTTATAGTACAACTGAAGAACGGATTTTTATTTTATTTTTTTCACTCTCTTTTGTTCTCTTTGATGATGGCTGTAAAATGGGAATTTGATTAGTTTATTCATGTTTTTGTGAATCAACATTAGTGAGATAAGCCATTATAGGAGACTAGGAGTACATGCTTTCAATTTTCCAAGTAGTGATTAAGCATTATTGTTTTTTTAAAATACATGAGTGATGCAATTATTTTACAAGGATACAAATTATCTCTCTCTCTCTCTCTTTTGTTAAGATTCACAAGACTGGAATAAATGGCTCCCATTTATTCTTTCTCCAACATTAGTTTTTTAGGAATCAAAGTTGTTGCTTTGATTCCTAAACTCTTACCGAAGGAGCCAACAATAAATAAATAAAACACTTAACGAATCTTGAAATTCCTGTCTTGAAGTAGGTAAATAATAATTAATGAATATTTGTTTCTTTTCTTGATAACTTGAAGCTGAACTTTGATTCTCTTTAATTATTAACAAAAAGAAAAAGAGAAGTCAATAGTTAAAAAGAAGAATCACTTGGCACATTGATAGAGACGTTTCTGGATCCAATGATAAGCCGTGTTAAACCATCCTTCATTCCAAGTGACACATGTCATTGTCATTCACTAAAAAATGATTTTATAGTAATTTAATATTAATTTGATCTCCATTATATGATATTTTTTGCTATAAAAATATTTATTTGACTTTTACGCATGTCTTCGTGGCCACATAGGATATTAATTAGTGAATGCAAGTCATATGCTTTTTAAATTATTTAATTTGGCTTGCATAATATGAAGAGCTTCTATGTAACTTGTTACATTTAAATGTATTCCTTTTTTTCTAAATGAAGTTAAATATTTTTGGTCAATTTAAAAAGCTATGAAGTTTGTAAGAAAAATAATAATATCTTAGTTGAATAATTAATTGGGGCATTTTGAGTGAATCTATCTATTAATCTCATTAGTTTTGTTACTTTAGGCTAATAATTTTTAGTTATGTTAGATTAGGGGCAATAAAAATTATAATAATTGGGTTAAGTATAAAACGAAACATACCTAAAAGAGTGGAACTTTCACAGCGACTTAAAAAAATAAGGTATTTATTATAAAATTCTTTCTTATTATTATTATTATTTTACTCCTCCAACGAAATCCAGTTCTTTTAAAACGAACTGAGCTCGTTTTGTTATGAAAGAAGTTGAAATCTGAAGACGAACCCAAATTGAAAGCTATGGGATTCAAGATTCGATTATGAGCTTCTTCTTCAATCGCACCGTTCGTTAAACCCGAACCTTGGCGCTCCGGTGATCGGTCTCCGGCGATGTGCCTCAGGCCGTTGCGCTAGGTCTCATCGTTTCGTTCGATTCAATCGGAAAAAAGATGATTACGAATCCAGATCTCATCCACTATGCTTGCATTGCGAGGAGCAACGCGATTCTCGCCGAGTTCTCTCGAAGCTCCGATCTCGGAACCCTAGCTCGGCGATGCATCGACCGAGCGCCGCCGTACCACTCCGTGTACACGCACACCGTACGGAATCGCAGCTACACGTTCCTGATCGCCGAGCCTCTGGTACTCTTCGCTATTACCGACGAGGTTCTCAGCCAGAGCGAGTGCCTCCGGTTCCTCGGCCGCCTCAAATCGGCGCTTGGAGCTGCTTCTTCATCGACGAAACGGCGATCGGAGGAATGGTTTCAGACCGAGTTCGACTCGGTGGTGATGAGCGAGTTCGTGACGGCTGAGTCGGAGGCTCCGAACTCGGTGAGCTCCACGCCGAGCATGTCCAGCGCGAGCTTCGACGGATCAGGATCCATGGCGCATAGCCTAGGGTTCACGCCTTTGCTCGGCGCGAAGCTCTGCAAAGGACTGAATCTGAATCTCAAGAAGAAGAGGAGGCAATCTGGCGAGCAAGACTCCGCCGGCGCCGGGAAGACGGAGGACGCCGTGGACGTCTTCGACAACGCTCCGTCTCCGGCGACGGCGGCGCAGAAGGCGATCTCCTCCGGCGGCGGAGATCGTCAGAAAGCGAAGCAGGTCTGGAAAAAGCACGTTTGGGTGGTTCTGTTGCTGGATCTGTTCGTCTGCGTCGTTCTCTTCGGGATTTGGCTCTGGATTTGCAGAGGATTCAAATGCATAGAGAATTAACTGAAAGGTCTGAAAATATCTCGATTCTCCTTTTTCGTCGTCTTCTTCCATGGCTGGTAAATCGGAAACATTTTTATTGGAAAATCACCGTCTTTATCATCGTTCCTTTGTTTAATTATTATTGAATTAATTGTTTCTTTTTCCTGGGATACAAAGCTGATGTTGTGATTGATTGAATAGTCATCAAGCTTCAATCCTAGCTGGTTGTAATTCTATCGAGTTTATATAATACTTTCACTTGGATCATATAGATTTGTATACATGACCAAAACATAATTTATGGCGATTCAACTGAATTCTTGTAATGATAAATTTGATTAAACAGATAGACCTACGTAACACCCTTAATAAAGTTTGGACGAACTTCTGATTTATATATATAAAAAAAAAAGAACTTTAAAATCATCGACGAACATAGTAAAATTTTTTAAGGGTTAATGTAATTATTAATATTGTTGGTAAATGACCAAATTATTTATAGTTTTTTTTACATAGTTTAGTTAAAAAAATTATAACGAAAAAGGTAAATTATAAGAAAATTTCGAAATAAATATGTCATAAGCAAGTTAAATATTTATAATAAATTAAAAAAAAATTAGTTACATTCAAATTTATTTTATTTTCATCGATTAATTACTCAATTTTTGTTGTTTCAATGATTAATGACTGACATTTTAGTTTTCTTGAGACAGATTAATTTTTTGAATTTTGATATGTACCAAAGACTAAATGTATAAATAAGTCAACACAAAATACCCATTATGGGTTGTTGGATATAACTCATATAAGTCATGAAATAACTAAAAAAAATCGTGCAAAAAGATAGGGTTGTCGATGTAATGTGTAACACTCACATGCCAAGTTTATCTATTTCCAAGATTTCGTTTCTCTTTCTTGGATCTCTATAACCTTGTTTTTGTCTATTCGGCTTCAAATAGGGACATTCTACTCAGAAATCAAATAAAAGCCGTGCAAAAGAAAATGGCTCTATAACAAAATAACAACAAAAATCCATAACAAATAACAAAAACTCCGGTAATTAACCAACTCCAAACAGAAGAGATTTGGTAAGTAGCTAATGTTTTGTTAATTTAGTGTAAATAATCAGCGTAATTATGTAACGTATTATATCTTTCTTTCTTTTACCTTTTCTGGAATGGGCGAAAAAAAACATATTTAGACTAAATTAGTCTAAAACATATTTAGACTAACTTAGTCTAAAATAATTGTAAATAGTTTGAATCGATTATTTACCAAAATTTTACAAGGGTGGGCATTAAAAATAATAAAAATTGGCTCTTCAACCAATGTTAACTTGAGTAATTTGAAAATTATTTTGTAAACAAATAGTAAATAATCACAATTAATATGCTTTGTCCGAATCGCCCTTATCGTTTGTTGTAAACAAAAGAAATGACTATTTACTATCTGATTAACACGGTTACTACCCAATAAGTAAAGGTCACCCATCACAAGATTCAACAGCTTTATCACAAAGCATGGAACTTTTTTCTTTGTTATAGCTCAATCAATCTAAATTTTTGTTCGTTACAGTCACTGAAACCTCAGGAACCATTATATGACTAAGCGTGTTATAAATACACTGAGAAACACCGTGCAGAAACAGCACACAGTTTACAAAATTTTCAATAAGCACATCGAATACAAAACCAGTCAAGAAGCTTCGAATCCGATCCGACCCGATCTGCTCCGAATTTTCTTCTGTCTGTTTTTAGCCACAAGGTGTGAGCTTTTTGTTTCCGGCTCCGCGAGGATTCTCGTCCTTCCAATCATCCCAAGCTCTGGCTTTATCTTGAGCTGCATCTTCAGCTTCTTCGTCCTCTTCATCCTCGTTGCTCGGACCAGGTTTTCGAGGATCTTTGTACCACGAGGTGTTCGCTTCCTCGATCATCTTCGCAGTGTTCTCTTGCCAATCGTTCATTATTTTCATCTCCGTTAGCCCGGCTTCTTCGATGCTCATCGTCGGCAATCTTTAAACCGGTAAATACAGTTACATGAAAGCATCGTAATTTTTTATAGAGGAAACTCAAGTATAGATTAAAAAGGGAAAACAGAAAGATTCAACTACGAAGAAGCAATATACAGGCTATAAGGCACTAGGCCAGTCTCTAGAAAGAATATAAAGACTAAATGAACTGAAATTAGAATCGAAAGGATAGCAAGCCAAAATCCTATGGTCCAGAAGAGGTAAGCGTTGTAAATAATATGCACAAAATGGGCGGTTCTTTCCAATTATTAATGGATTATTCTAGTCACTAGTCATCTAAACTAGTAGTATTTCGATAATGGCCAACATTTTGTAAATGTGTATTAATTTTTTTTTTTTGATGAAATCTGTAGTAAACTAGTAGTATTTTGATAATGGTCTACATTTTGTAAATGTGTAGTAAATATTTTTTTTGAGGAAATGTGTAATAAATATTCAGACCAATCTGTTTACAATTTAGGCCCGTTTAGCCCGAAATTCATTTGCCACTCATTTAACAAATCGAAAAGGGCATTCCGGTACAAAATTTTGTGTAAATGACTGTCACGTAAGCGGCCTGGCTATTTACAACATATTTACAAAACGTTGGCTATTTCCAAATATCTTATGTTCATGTTGGTTATAGATCCAATTATTTGATTACTTACTAATTTACCCTTCAGGGTCTAATGGGTTATTGGGACATGGAAATTCACCTGAAACCGGGTTGGAAAACTTGGGCCGCCATTCTTTCCCGTTCGGTGGTTAATGCTCCGCCAACGAGGCTTTGAGGTCCGAATATCATCGGCTGGTGTTTGTGTTCGTGTGCTTGTGACACCTGTGCTCTTCCTTCTAGAACATCCTGCGCAAAAGTAGCGCAAGTGATAGGCTGTGCCGGTTTGGTGTAGTGAGATCGGACCGCGGCTTCACGATGCCATGTCTCAGCTCTCTGAGTTCGATCATCGAGAAGATCCCGGAAGAACTCCTCATTGCCCTCCTGTATCATTACATGATATATAAACTCTCAAACATGTACAATGAATTTTGCTAAAAATTGAGTAATTAGTCAAACCTAAACATAAAGAGGTTCGAATTTAGCCAATATTTTGTGAATTTGTTGTAAATAGCCAGCGTGTTTACGCGGCAGACTTATTTTGATATTTTCATACCGGTTCACCCTGTTCATTTTTAGAATAAGCGGGAAAACATATTTGAGCTAATTCGGTAAAAAAAAATTGTAAATGGTTTGGGCCGGCCATTTAGGAACAATTTACCAAACGTGGACTATCCAAAAATCATCTAGTTTACATGACTAGTAATTACATTAACTAAGAAGGAAATCTCAACGTCCCCCCTACCCAAAAATCATCTAATTTACATGGCTAATAATTACGTTAATCCATAAATTAATCATCCACGAAAGAAGGAAATCTCAATGGCCCCAGTAAGAACGAGTAAGGGAAAACATTTGATAAACATATATTCCCTCAAAGAAGCTGAAAGATTGGTTGGTTTTCATCTTTCATTTATAGTTAAATACGACTCAACATGCTAACTATTTACCTTTGCTTGTTTTTCCTTTATAGCGGACAGCATTTCCTCCTCTTTCTTTAGCATTTCAATCAAATCCAGAGCCTGAACCGTTGGGGGAAAGAAACAAACGTTATAACCAGGAAACGGGTTTACATATAGAGATTTAAACCGATTCGTTAACCAACCTTACAGACTGCCAACGAAATTGTTGTAAGCCAGGCCTGCACCGATAAGCAAACGAGATTTCAATTTTATAGAAAAATAAATAAAAAAATTCACGTTGGTATGAAGCCCACTAGCAGATATCTAAGACTGACCTCTCGTTCTTCTTCGCCATCATCATCAGACACATCTTCCTCGGCTATCTCGACTGGAGTAGAGAGCGCAGCTGCTTTAGTGGATCGCCCTCTTCGTTCTTTCCGTTCCTTAATTTCCAACAACTTCGATTCAGCAGCTCTCTGACGCTTGAACCGAGCAATCTACATTATAGAAAGGAGAACATGAATCAAATATAGAAAGTTGATTCATACGTGGGTTCATGTAAAATGTCTACTGGAGCATAAAACAATTTCCTTGAAACTTGTACTTAAAATGTCCAAAGCAACCAGTAGTAAAATAGATATGTGATTTAAAACGTTAAGAAAGCCAGATATTAGTCATAAAGCAACACACCTTTTTAGCCCTACGATCAGCAAAAGTTTGCGAACCTCCTTCTCGTAGTGTTTCCAGTTCGTCCTCGGGTATGAGTTCCATAGCCTCACAAAACGTAATGAACTCCTGCAATCATCATTTCTCGAGAATTTGTTATCAAAGCACGCAGATACCATCCAAAAAAAGCAATATCGGAAAAGGAAAACATAAAATGTCCACATGTAACCCATTCAACACATTTCAAATCGTGAGAGTAACATTTTGTATACCTTTAGCCTTGCTAGTGAAACCTTAAGAATCTGTAGCCTATCATCTTGTGCAATTTTCTCCGTAAGCTCACCCAGATAAAATGGAACCTGAAACACCATAGTGCTCAATATCTTAGCCATACTTTGATTCTTCTCAGCAACATTGAACTCAACGATTCAAAGAATGTAACTTCATTTTTATTTTCAACCATCAAAAAGTAGTACATCATGTACATAATACACAAATTTGTAAAATTTTATGAAAAAAAAAAAAAGAATCAATTACCAGAAGATATTTGAGATTGGTAGTGCTGATATCCTCTTTGGCCTCATTTGTGGAGAACAACCCAAGTTTGCTAATCATCTCATCACACCTTCTTAGAGCCTCACAGCCCTTCATCACCTCATCCTAAAAACCACACAAAAATAAATGTATTTATAAGCTTCATTCCAACTCTTCCAAACACTCCGTCTACTTTCTTTTCTCTCGAAAGAAAACCACAGCTCGTAGTACCTGATCGGCTCTACCAGATTCCGTGGCACGAAGATGAATCTTCCGAGCTTGATCGTACAGCGCTGGGAGTGTCATCTCATCCATTTCGCTATCGCCCATCGGTAAGTCAATCCAAATTTGAATCAAAATACGACCTCCAAACCCTAGGTTTTTCGATAACTCTTAAGAAATGAGCGAATAAAAACCACTTATCAAACGAGCAAACGAAGCAAGTGAAAACGAAAAGGCACGTCGCCTTAACATCATCTCACTCGAACCAGAGTTGAATCGAGACATGGAAAAGACTATACAAAACAGCTTGCACTAAAAAAAAGCGATAATTAGCGCTTCGATCGAATCTGAAGAATTCCTAATTCAAGGCTCCTAGTGACTTCGATTTGAGATAATTCAAAATCTTAAAAAAAACACCTAATATTGATTTCAAACACTCGAACCTAAAGATCAAATCAGATGAGAAATGAACAACAACAAATCTTCATCACTAAACCTCCATTCAGAGAATTACTATCAAATGAAACAAAAAAAAAAATCCTTACCTGAAATCTGACGCGCTCCTCTCTCTCTCTCTCTCTCTCTCTCTCTCTCTCTCTCTCTCTCTCTCTCTCTCTCTCTCTCTCTTTCTTTCTTTCTCGTTCTTCTCGTTGCTATGATCTTCGAGTGAAGGAGATGAGTAAAGGTCTCTGCGCTTTATCAGGGAGTTCTATATTTGCTCGTTTAAGTCCTCCATATTTATTTTTCCTTTCAATTGTCACCACAAAACATACTTTCTTTTCTTTTAATCGTTACAAATGGGTCCTTGTACCATTGGAACTTAATATTTATACACAGATTAATGGAAATAATTTTTTTAGAATATTAATAAAATAAAATTCCATTGTAAATATATTTAAGGTGTTTTATAGTTTAGTTTTCGAGTGTGAAACACTTTATTGAAACTTTTTGTTTGGTAATTAAACCTTATTCAAAATGTTATTCGAACCATGACATTTACATAATACTTGCGATAATTGAGGATTGATTTATTTTCTAAACATAAATATTTAAAACATGTGATAAATGTGTAAGAGCAAAGTATAAGTGATAACCTTTTAACTTTGAACAACGGATATTTTTCCAAAAAGATTTATATCAATCATGAGTACAGCTTCAAAGTATGATTTTATAGATAAAATACATTGGTTTTCCTCCATAACATTAGTTGGAATAGTTGTATTTATTTTTAACCCAAAGAAACGACATGCAAAATTTACTCAAACTAAAAAACGACATGAAAAAATTACTCAATCTAAAAAACGACGTGTTATTATGTGCTTTGTTTATGTTACAAACCAGGATAATTAGGAGTTGTCAATTACAAAGTAAAGCGTATATTTGAAAACAAAAAGAGAATAAAGCATAAATATATACGGCTATATAAATGTGAAAATAAAGATTATTTTCCATACACTTCACAAAAACGCTAGACGTCATTTACTCACAATCAAAACCTGAAAACGACATGAAAGTTTTGTCCATGTCACAGAAACCAAGAAAACGACATGTCAGTTATAACTCTATGAAGATTTATAAAAATATAATTAAAGAAAACAATAAGCACGTGAACCCCGAAGCAAAATATAATTAAAATCAAAGAAGTAATAACGGAACATCATGAAAATAAAAAAGTAAAACTAATAAGTATGTTCATTATACACTTACTTAATTAGACTAATATAAGTTGTTATGTATTAAAAATTAAAATGTTAGTGCTTGTAGAAACAAATGTGGGATCATTGGAACTTGAAAAATATGATGAGAATTAAAAGATGATTCTCTAAAGTGGGCCCCACTCGAAACAAAGTATGATTTATCTAATCAATATTGATCTCCTTCTAAACTCAACATTATAATCTAAAATATATGTATATCTGAAAAAGTTAATCCCTTTTCATAATTAGTATCTTGAAAACATAATGAAGAGAGGTGTCTACCAATAACTCAATTTCGGACAAGGAATAATGTTCAAAACAATTTAAATTACTAAAATAAATTTAGTGAATAACTTATTAAAAAAAAGAGTAATTAAAAGTAAAATGGGAATCATTGATGAGCCAAATCCATGCAATATGCAACTATTCTCGGATAATATCATATTTATGAGTGGGACACACTAGAAACTAGATGTCCTTGAAGAACCACCAATTGCCTTTCAAATTCATTCATGCAATGATTTTGACATACTTTTAATTGTAAGAAAATTATTAATTTTTTTAAAAATTTAATCCGATCAATAATTTATCAAAGTCATTGAGGTAGTTTGGGTTGTTGAGTGAATTGTCATGGTAGTAGAATAGAGACTAATCACTCGTTTGATTGAGCAAATGAAAGTGCTTGGAGACTATAAGTCAAATACAACTTGTCAAAAAAAAATCAATAGATAAAAAAAAAACTAGGGTTTTGTGTATACATTTGTGGGTCCTTTAATATTTAATTTTTTTTGCAGATCCCACCTCACAAGAAAATGATTATTTTGCCTAGAGAATATCTGGGTTGTGAATACATAAAATATATATATTTCATGTGCATGTATATTCTTTTGAGTCTATTCTATTTGAAAACAACTATTATGGAATTCTATTATGGTGGCAAAATGGGTAATTAATTAAATTGGGAATCAGTCACATAATTTTCTTCATCCACAAAGATAGCTCAACAACGTGAATATAATAAGAATATAAATTAACAGAAAATGTGTATCATTAAATCCGGTGAGACCCACTCTAAAAGACTTTCACTTTATTTCCTTCTTCTTCTTATTTCCTCTAATTTCATGGTGAAGAACATGGGGTGTGCCCACAAATGCCCTCACTTGATTGTGACCCTTTATTAGTTTATTCTTCCTCCTCCTATTTTATATAATTATTATTCATTTTTATTTCAGAAATAGTACTGAATCACATGACTTAGAGAGAGAGTGAGAGAGAGAAATATCCCACATCACTTATACCATGTTATAATATGAAACATGAATCAAAGGAATCCAAAGTCCCAGCTTCCAAGGGTAGATCTTGAGTGTGAGTGTGTACACAAACATATATATATATATATATATATATATATATAAGAAATGTTATTTTTTTTATAGCTTTAAATTGTGTGTATGTATGAACAAGTTCCTTCCTTTACAGTGTTACAGGTCTCAGCTAAGGAAGCAAAGCTTGAGAAGACACTAAAGCTAGTTCCTTTGGGATTATTGGACCCATGAGAACCTGGTTTCTTAGGTGTCTCAATTATGAATTTGATGATGATGAAGATTCCTCAGAATTCATCAAAGTCATAATATTCTCACTCTCTTCTTCTTGGTCTCACTCTCACAACACTCATTTCCGAAAAATGTTGCAACTTTTGGGAGGTACATGCATTTCTCTCATTTCCCTCCAACCAATTTTATTATTGTTATTATTACTTTAAGAAGAGGAAGAAGAAGAAACAAAAGATGGGTTTTTGTGGGTACTTAAAACACTTGTGAATTGCGTGTTGTTAGTGTATTATTAGTCAAATTAAAAGAGTGAAGTAAAATGTTTTATTTTTCTTAATTTTAATAATGTGGTCCAGTTTGTTAGTTATTGTGGTTTATTACTGTTCTTCATAATTTATGTTTTTTTTATATAGCTTACAAGAAAAAAATAAAGTTTGGCCAATCCACATATAAAATATCTACTTAGTTTTGGTTCTTAGCGAATAGAGAGAAATTAAAACGAGACAATTCGTACATATATATACATATATACCCAATTTTAATTCACTAATACTATTCAAAGAACCACTTTTGTGTTTGTAGTCTTTTTGGTGGCATTTTTGTGTGGTGTAGTCTTTATCTGCAAACAGGTAATCAATCCAGTCTGGACTCTGGAAGAAGAAAAAAAAAATAGTACTGTTTTTTTTTTTACAAGTTATATTCAAGAGAGTGAAAAAAAAGGAATATATATATATATATATATATGATATGATTGATCTGGGAATTTATATATATCCCATAACAAGGAATCTATAGAGACGCTTTCATGACATTCGCTAGGGAAGAAAAAATAAAAATGATCAAGTGGGGTTTCTTCACTGAAAACCAGGGAACAATCTTTTCTACATTGTCTTTTATTTTTTCTTCTTTTTCTTTTTGTTTAAATTAGTACATTTAGCTTTTCAACAGATGATACAGTCACACACGTGTAAAAGCCAGTGCCTTTGGCTTTCACTGGCCGTTTAATTTATAATCCCAAACTTACTCACTCACACACATCAAATCACATAACCTTTCATTATTGATTTCAGTTGGGTTTGCGTTAATCTCTCTTGTTCTCCACGAGAAA